>PPKG02000035.1:0-108928 GCA_003706045.2 Peterozyma toletana
GGTACACGGTGTAAAAGAGTTTTGAAGTGGGACCAATAAGTGATCCATATATTCTGATAATCATCATCGTCAGTTATGTTTAATGGCTCCTTCCATACTGGTGAGCACAAAGGTTGACAATGCTGTTTCGAATAATATTTTTTGCTTATAGAGCGAAACGATGAGTTTTGAAGGGGTTCACAATCATATATATCAACAAGGTCTCAATCTTCGACAGATGATATTCTTATTGTTTATTACATTTCTCATAAGCCAATGCTCATTTATCTGTAGCTAATGATATTTAGATCACGTAATGCCCAAACTCTGTTACAACATGATGGATAATACATCCATCACTGCGGATCTGGATCCTAAAAAAAAACTTCGCAAACAAAATTTGCAAAGGGAAAGTAAAGTTGAAAAAAATGCGGTGACTTTCTTCGAAAACATTCGTGTATGGATAGCTAATGATTTATTTAACTTTAATATTTGGCACTATGGCCGAGCGGTTAAGGCGAAAGACTTGAATTTATTTCAAAGCCATCTTTTGGGATTTTCCCGCGCAGGTTCGAGTCCTGCTGGTGTCGATATTTTTTTTGCATTTACCGGTATGGCTAAGCAAGCCAACGTATCTTTGCCAAAACCAAAGATAAAGCTTTCAGGACTAATGATCTCACGCTTAAAAATACTCAATCGAGAGCTTCAATTAGAAAGAAAATATAACAATGCTACACATAAATCTCTCAAACAAATACGAAGCTTAACTATCTTTTTGAGAATTTCATTCTCAGGGATTTTTCACACCTGCTTGCATCAAGTCTCTTGCCATATCACTATCTTCATCTGGGAATGAAATATTTTCTTTTTCTTCAGTTTTACTGACTGTTTTCTTGATGCTGACATTTCCCATCTCAAGAAGTCCTGTATCGATGACTTCTTTTTTGTGGCTTTTTTTCGCTGCCTTTATTAAATTTCTGAACTCTTTCAGGTACAATTTAGACCAGGAAACAGAGTCAAACAGTTTGTTTCTTTCATCATGATGATCATTGGTGAACAAGATTTTTGTCGTCACCAAATCTGGATTTGCATTGTTGTTCAAGAATTCCCACTTACTCAAGTTCACTTGAAGTTGCCTCTCCGAAATAGGTTTAATTGAGTCTAAATTTGAATTGAATAATATTTGATAATGATTGTATCTTGATTCTAGCTGAAACCTAGTTCCTGTCGTGGGTAATGATAACTCTGCTAACTTAGCTTTCAATTTTGTATTATTCAATGATTGAAAGTTCAACTTGGGAATTTTTTTATCCAGTGTTGAAATAGACTGCAATTGGAATGTCTTGTTTTTATCAAAAGATGAGAATTCTTCAATGTTATATGTTTTGTTCTTAGCGGGTGGATATAATGAGGTAGAGGTTGTTTTCGATATGCCTTTCTGGTTGAGAAAAAATGAAGACAAAACTGGTTTCTTTCTCATTGGAGACGTTACGTCAACACTCTCTGTAGCTCTCAGTATATCCAACAGGCTAGAAACAACTTTGTCTTTTGAATAATCTGCATCATCTGTGTTTCGCACCAAACACAAATCGATGTGCTTTTGTTCCAACTCTTTAACATCCATCAACTCGTGGCAAATTGGACATTCAGCCATTTCCTCTCTTTTCAGTTTCATTAGTCGTTCAGTAACACTTACCACTTTCTTTTGCTTTTTTGAAATGTATATGGCTGTTGACAATGGGTGGTTCTTGCTTCTCTTTTTACTTTCCTCGTTAACGGTAGTCGATGATGAGTTGTTTCCATCCTCTTCTTCCGAATCAAGATTAATGCATTCAGGGGTTACAAGAGGGGAAAAATCTGCCACTCCAATGGATTTCTTCGTATCAGTCGCCCCTATTGGAAAGGTGGGCCCCAGTTCGGTTTCTGCTTTAGATAGATCTAACAACTGTGATCTATAAGCCTTATAAAATAAGATGACTTCGTCCAAAAGCAAGTTTTTTCTTAACCTACTCTCTGTCTGCTCTTCGCTACATAGAGGACATTTTCCATTTGATACCAATACAGAGCGTATACAGAGCGAACAAAAGCTATGCCCACAACCAGTTAAAACAGGTGCAGTCATGAATTCTTTACAAACATGACATCTTAGCATCGAATCTAGCTGAAAAAACGGAGGAAACTTTGTGTTTAACCAATCAGACGGATCCATCATATCCTTTAGTGAGTCCATTCTCTTTAACAAGAGTCTCACAAAATTTGCCCGCTTTGTAGAATCCTGGTGCTATCTTTGCATGTTTTCTTTCTCTCAAAAATCATCAATTGCCTTCTTTTTTCTTTGCAAACTCTACGCGTTAACCCGCGTCCTGGCAATCATTGGGAATCATTTGGCAGCAACTTTGATCACTTTTCACATCTCAAGGCCCAAGTTTTACTCTCTATCTTGAAAGAATAAGATCTATATCAAATAGATATATACTTTATACTGTGAGATAAAGAGAAAAATTATCTATAATCGCCTTTTGTTAAAGACCAAGACGTTGTGAAGGGAAAAAATGAATCACTTTCTAGAATATCTTAGAGCAAGAAAGAGGGTGTCAATCTCTTCTGGCCACTTGACCTTGATCTGAACATGCTTTGGAAACATTCAACTGCTCTGCTACATAAGATCAAATCCTGGCTCAACTTTTATCAATTGCTGGCATCTTGAGTCAGATTAGGTATGGGACAACACATCAAATTTTTTGCAGTCTCTCCTTCTGGAGAGCTAACTGTGCGAAACACTGCACGCAGGGTTCTATTTTTGTGTTGAAATAGAAGTCAGAGGAGACCTTGTATGTCTGTTAGGCTTGTCCTGAACGTTTGAAACCAGCCAAGTTTGATCCCACCTTTTACTTACATGCTAAATTTCAGTTAATGGAGGGTTGGCCGAGTGGTCTAAGGCGGTAGACTTAAGATCTACTGGACTGTGTCCGCGCGAGTTCGAACCTCGCATCCTTCATTATTTTTTTTGCTCAACTCTGAGACTCAAAGTAAGTTAACTATATCGGTATTAAAGCCCATCAGTGGTTCCTGTTTGAGAGGAGACGATTGATACCACAAACACTAGCATTTGAATTTCTGGTACTTCATCTTGCTTTTTTTTTCTCCATCTGTTTCCTGAGTAATTCTCTCGAATTTCCCTTCTGAAAAAATTGTTTCGTGGGTGCCGGCAGTCTCACCACCAAGATCTTGCTCTAAAGATGTATTTATTGTCTACGGATCGACCGACTGCTGAACAGTTCAATACTTTGGGTCTCACTTCTCTTTCGAAAGAGTTTTGGCCTTCAACACAAGCTTGGTGATAGCATTACAAGTCAGGAGATGGTTTCAGTTCAAACATCTTAGCAGGCCCAAAAAATAAAATGAGCTGACAAGAGGATTAACCACCTCACAGAACTGGCATGGTAAAGTAGTAATTTTCCGAATATGTGACGTATTGATGCAAGACTGCAGAAAACTCGGAAAAACTGGGGATTTTTCAATCAACACCACCCCACGAATATTTTGTCTTGATTTTTCTTCAGAAAAATGCAGGATATAAATGTGTGGAGCAATCCCCCAAGAAGAAAGTTTCTGTGTATTGAATCTCTTTGCTCCATAAGTTAAAGCTACATTTAACACACTACACACATACACACTACACATTACACATCAAGAAAATGGTTCACTTAGGTCCCAAACAACCACCCTCAAGAAAAGGATCCATGGCTGATGTTCCAAGAAGATTGTTGGATCAAATTGATCAATATGAAAAAATTTTCAGTGTTCCCATCTCAAAATTACATGAAATCATCAATCACTTTGTTTCCGAACTAGAGAAGGGGTTATCCGTCAAAGGTGGTAATATTCCTATGATTCCAAGTTGGGTTGTTGATTATCCTACCGGTGAAGAAACCGGCGAATACTTAGCAATTGACTTGGGTGGAACCAACTTAAGAATCGTCTTGGTCAAGCTTTTGGGAGGTGGAAGATTTGACACCGAGCAATCGAGATATCATCTTCCAGATCACATTAGAACGTGCCAAGATAGATCCGAATTGTTTGGATTTATTGCCCAGAGTTTGGAGAAGTTCATTAAAGAGTTATACTTGGAAGGTGTTCCAAAGGACCAAATCTTACCGTTAGGTTTCACTTTCTCATATCCGGCATCTCAAGACAGAATTGACTCTGGTATTTTACAGAGATGGACCAAAGGTTTCGACATTCCAAATGTTGAAGGTCACGATGTTGTTCCATTGTTGATGGAAGAAATTGACAAAAGAAACTTGCCAATCAAAGTTGTCGCTTTGATTAATGATACCGTTGGTACCTTGGTTGCTTCAAGGTATACCGATCCGAAAACTGAAATGGGTCTTATATTTGGTACCGGTGTCAACGGTGCATATTTCGATAGAGTCAAAAATATTCCAAAATTGCTGGGTAAGTTGGCTGATGATATACCACCGGCATCTGTTATGCTGATCAACTGTGAATACGGCTCATTTGATAACGAACATCAAGTTCTTCCAAGAACCAAATATGATATAGTTATCGATTCGCAAAGTCCAAGACCAAACCAACAAGCCTTTGAGAAAATGACGAGCGGTTATTATCTTGGTGAACTTTTGAGATTAGTCTTGGTTGACTTATACGAGCAAGGCATTATTTTGGAAGCTTATTCGGAAGATTCAGAAGGTATCAAGTTACTTCAAACGCCATATATTTTGGATACATCTATCTTAGCAACAATTGAAGCTGATCCATGGGAAAATTTGGAAGATACTTGCACTTTATTCAAAAAGGTTTTGAAATTATCACTAACGCAACCAGAGCGTAAATTTGCCAGAAGAATATCGGAGTTGATCGGTATCAGAGCTGCTAGATTGTCAATATGTGGTATTGCTGCTGGAACCACAAAAATGGGTACATTTAACGATTGCCATGTTGCTGCTGATGGTTCGGTCTTCAACAAATATCCAAATTTCCCAGAAAGAGCAGCCGATGGATTGGCTGATGTTTTTGGTTGGAAAGAGAAAGGATTGAAACCAGAAGATTATCCAATCAAAATTGTTGCTGCCGAAGACGGTTCAGGTGCAGGTGCTGCGATTATTGCTGCTTTGACTGATGCTAGGTTGAAAAAAGGCTTAACAGTCGGTTTGCTGGGTGCCTAACTTTGATGTAAGAATTCCTACATTTGGCCAATGACTTATGAATAGACGATTTTTTGAAAAGTTTCAAGTTTATGCACTTGAAAGCTATTTTTGCTTTGGTTTACTTTCCTTCATTCTTTTTATATTAGATTTGCTTCACGTTTATAAATTATATTGAAGAGCATTGAATGCTTCATGTTTCAAAATCATGTAGTGCAGACACCCCTAAACCTTGCTTTAATTTTTTTTTTTTTTTTTTTTTCTTACAAATTTTCATATCAGTTTTAACAAATATATTTCATTCGTATATATACACCTATATTGTCAGAAGTTATCAAGGTATTTTACCATTAAACAGAAGTTCTTAGTGAAAATTTTGCTTGTGCTCACAAAAGGCAGTATCCAGAGACACTATTTTGAAGGAATATTTTGAAATCCCATAATGTCAGAAAAACCGACCGGAAAGTTAACCAAGAAACAACTCAAGGCTTTACAGTTTCGTAATAAGGGTAATAAATTAACTGAAGATGAACCACAAGTTGCAGAACAAGAAGCAAAAATTGAGGAGGAAGTACAACCAGAAGTTGACCCATCATTACCAAAGAAGAGAAAGACAAGAAGAGGTAAAAAGGGTAAAGGTCTTGCTGCAATCAGCGGAGGCGGGCCTCGTTTCATTTTATTCATTGGTAACCTTCCATATGATGTTACAAACGACGAATTGATGGCACACTTCAAGAGTGCAGGTCCTGATAGAATTAGAATGAGAGAAGAAAAGGGGATAGCTTTCTTAGAGTTCTACAACACTCAAGATGATATCAAAAAGAAGATTGATATTGCATTACGTATGCATCACTCTGTTTTGAAAAATAGAAAGATTAATGTTGAATTGACTGCTGGTGGTGGTGGTAATTCATCCACAAGACTCGAGAAAATCAGGGAAAAGAATGAAAAATTGGAGGAGGAGAGAAAGGGTAGAATTGTTGCTGAAGAAGCTAAGAGTACAAAGAAGAAGAACAAGGTTTATGAACAACCTACACTTGTAAATGGGCTCCATCCTTCAAGAGCTGGTAACACTAACTAGTGAGTGTAATTTTTCGATGGAATTCGAAAGTTTCTGTAATGTATATTAGAATAGACGATGAGCTAGATACCGTTTCAAATTTTCTTTTCCTAAATTGTAGATTCAGTAAATTCTGACTTTCTCAACGTCTCAAAGCTTTAATATCAGATAATCCGCTTGAACTTTATATTTGAATTGAAAGTAAAAAGAAAAAAAGAAAAAAGCAAAAAAAAAGTACCACGACAGTATCAGCATGAAGCTGAAGGGCCAGTGCTTTAGAGTCCTAGACTGAGACCTCGACTCTAGCAATGCTAAAGTCGATTTATCGCAAACCAAATATTGAACAAATAGGAACTAAAAACTAAAATTGAGCGTAAGAAGAAAAAGCTTTAAAAAATACAATAGACGAAAACACTAGCAAGTGTTTGAACAACTCAAAGAATAGTACACTTCTTAGCCTTTCTCGGTTTTGGCTTATTAACAGTTGTACTGTGAGGTACTGAATTTTGACTACCAGCATTTTCAGGAGCCAAACTGGTTGTCTTATTAGCCAGCCTTTTAGGTTCTTCATATTGCGGTGGATTTAATACAGTTTTGATTGCATATTCAAAAACACTTTCAACACCTTGTCTAGTTGCTGCGGAACATTCGATATAATCAGCACATCCAACTTCTCTTGCTAATCTCTTACCTTCCGATTCTGTAACGGGTTGTAATCCTAGCTCTCTCAAATTATCCAAGACATGAGGATCGTCTCTCAAATCCAACTTTGTTCCAACCAATAAAATCAAAATATCCTTAGCCGAGTGATGCCTGATCTCTGGAATCCATTTATTTTTAACATTTTGAAATGATGTTGGCTCAACCACAGAGAAACAAACGATAAATATTTCAGTTTGTGGGTATGATAATGGCCTCAATCTATCATATTCTTCTTGACCAGCAGTATCCCATAAACCTAACTTGATCGGCTCGCCATCAATCATGAGACTCGCCGAATAGTTGTCAAATCTGTATTATCAATGTATGTTAGTAACAGTTAGTCAGAGGCGACCAAAAATAAGGAAGGTGATTGAATTCAAAAACATACACTGTTGGAATATAATCATGTGGGAAACTGTTTGTCGTATAACTAATCAATAAACAAGTTTTACCAACGGCACTAGAGTCATCAAACAAAATAGATGGTTGAAATGTTAGTAGACGAGCCAATTGAGTGATGCTAAGTAACCTTTGCAAGTATAGATGGAATGAGTGAGGCTCAAAAACTTACCCATCACCGACAACAACACATTTGATGCTTCTCATTTCAAGGATGTTTAAATATTGATCTCAACTTCTTGTTTATCAAATCAAGTAAGCCAAATATACGCTAGTTTATATGTTATAGAATGTTCAATTCAGTTTGTTTGGGTTAAAGAAGAAGATCCATTCATTCATTCTTCATCATCAAACGATTTTTCGAAAATTAACCCAATCGAGGCGGCAAGGTTTAGATATGTGTCGCCCAAATTTTTTTTTCATTTGATTTGATGTCTAGACCTTAAGACGTCATTGCGAAGTAGCTGATCACTAACCATTGAACCATAATTGTACTGTAACATATGACAATATCACAAACAGATAAAACCTTGAAAGAGTACTCTTTTGGTTAGTGTGCGAATTCGAAGCTCACCTTCATACCCCCTGAACAATCTGATCGTGGATTCTAATGCTACATTACTTGATGTCAATGATGTGCTTTACTTTTACTTATCTCATATTGAGGTTTGACCTATTGTTATTTGAAGCTTAAGAGCTGTTTTTACCCTGGCGCTTACAGTCAGTCTCAAAAATTGACTGAACTGCTTCATGATAAATGAATAGGCAAACAGTGCTCAAAATAGGCACCATCCAAAGTTTTGGCAAGCTCAGAGTAGTTGCAAAATCCAAAGTACCAACCGGCTTCCTCATCTAACGCATGAACAGAAATTGTTTTCGAAAGGGCTCAGATTATTCTGATTCCATTTAAATTATTTATAAAACAGATCAATACAAGATGGCATTTAGAGCTTCTGATCCTTGTATATCAGGAACATATTGCTGAACTATGTCAATCTGCAGTCTCATCGCACAACTTCACTCAAGTTATCACTTCTACCGCTAGTCTTGCTCCTGAGGTGCCAGCGGTTTTCCTTACAGTTAGTTATACAGTTACGATCCGAATTGCTACTGGAGCATCCCTTTCCGACTTCACCGTTTAATTTTGAGCTGGTGGCATCAATGCTATCGATATCATTGCCAGTATTCTATTCACTTATAATTTTGTTTCAATCGCGAGTATCTTACTCTTTCTCGATGCTAATCTGATGCAACTGTTTTAATCATTAGTGTTCGTTACCAATACTAGTACCTACTTGAGAATCTTGCTCATTACCCGGCTTCATTATGGTAGTGTAAATATTACCAATTTAGCACACCGTCCGGGTAACCCACTCACAAGAAATTTTTCAAGATTTTCTAAAATTTTTCAAACCTCGAGGTTTTCAAGATGTTTAAATTCTTTCTATACAAATTAGTAACCTCAAACTGATTTGACAAATTCTACTTTACTTACAAATCAACAAAATATAAATCAAAATGGTTGCTGCTATTATCTCAAAGAAAAGAAAGCTTGTCGCTGACGGTGTCTTCTACGCCGAATTAAATGAATTCTTCACAAGAGAATTAGCTGAAGAAGGATACTCAGGTGTTGAAGTCAGAATTACTCCAACCAAGACTGAAGTTATCATCAGAGCTACCCACACCCAAGCTGTTTTAGGTGAAAACGGTAGAAGAATCAAAGAGTTGACTTCATTGGTCCAAAAGAGATTCAAGTTCCAACCAGGTTCAATTGTTTTGTTCGCCGAAAGAGTCCAAGACCGTGGTTTGTCAGCTGTCGCTCAATGTGAATCCTTAAGATACAAGTTGTTAAACGGTTTGGCTATCAGAAGAGCCGCTTACGGTGTTGTCAGATTCGTTATGGAATCAGGTGCTAAGGGTGTTGAAGTTGTTGTCTCAGGTAAGTTGAGAGCTGCCAGAGCTAAGTCAATGAAGTTCGCTGATGGTTTCATGATCCACTCCGGTCAACCATCAATTGATTTCATCGATATTGCCACCAGACACGTCTTGATGAGACAAGGTGTTTTAGGTATTAAGGTTAAGATTATGAGAGACCCAGCTACCCAAAGAACTGGTCCAACCTCATTACCAGATGCTGTTAAGGTCATCGAACCAAAGGAAGATGAAGAAATCCCAGCTCCAACCGTCAAGGATTACAAGCCAGCTCCAGTTGCTGCTGAAGAAGCTCCAGTTGAAGCTTCAGCTTAAATCTTTTGAATTTATACTATTCTCATGAATTTTTTTATTTTCAAAGACAAACTTTAGTGTTTTAAGAAGTCCTTAACGTATCTATTTATTCAATTTATACATATATGGTTTTCGATTTTCAACTATATTCATTAAAAAAACATAACTAAGTCCCTTCCCCATAATCAATGTGTTCGAGTTGAAATGCCCTATGAATTTTCAAAACTGAGATAACGATGTTGGCGACACTTTTAGAAATTTTTTGGCGCACTATATAACTTCAACGTTTGCCTCTTCGTAAGCCTTTGCCATCACTGCACCTATAATTGATCTTTTGACACATACAAACGGCTGATAAACATCAAAAATGCCACTTCCATCATACCAAGATCTTTTACCAGTTGGTACAAGCTTAATCCTTATAGCTGCATCATTCTCGTTGGGTATTGTTTGGTCAAACTGGAACTATGACTATCATACATTATACAAAGTTGGTTCAACAGAGGCCGACTTTGCAAGATCAACAGCCCATTACATCTTTTTGGGTAACAGTCCATCTGTAGTCATTCACACAATGCATGCTGTTTTGGTCTTGGGTTTCATTGGTTGTTTTATCAGAATTTTTAAACCATCAGATAACGCAAAGTACTACGATTATGGTACTTTAGGGTTATTCATGGCTGCTGTGGTCGTATATTTGACCAACATCAGAACCGGTGTATACAGTGCCATTTACAACGAATGGGGTGACGTTGATGCCAACACTGGCTTGAATGTTATCGCTGCCAGTCAAACGATGATTATCTTCATTCTTGGTGGTGTTTTCTTTTTGCAGGGTGGTTTATACTATGAAAATTGGATAAATGGCGTCGAACAAAAGAAATGGGAGGAAGAGCAAAAGAAGGAAGCTGTCGCTGATAAGAAGGCTGAATAATGCAATCAAGAATACATTGCTTGTACTGGATGGATTTGCTCATTCATTCGTCCTCTTTTTTCAACTATACTTCACAACATTTTGTTATGGCTAGCTCACGGTTATTAATTTGAGCGATTGAAGCTCACATTTATATATAAAACAGTAACTACTCAGTTTTTACATGTAGCAGAAGCTCAAAAATGCAAAAAAACAAAAACAGAAAAGAAACATTCGATCAACTTTGAAGTCACATAGCTTATCTAGTCTGAAAATATGTCCATTGTTTGACCATCCTAACATTCTATAGTATTGAATCACTAGTAATTAGCAGATTTGGAAACTTGTTTATTAATCGTTCTTTGAATCTACTTCGAATCTGAGCTAGTCGGATATCACGTGTAAGATACTGATATACCAAATTTCCCGAGCTGTTGAAAGTTCAAACACTCCAGTGAAAAGAGATATTTAACTTAATGTAAACTTTTCTGATCATCAAGGTATAAAAGAATCAATCGATTTCTCCAGTTGATATATTTGGGATTATATATTAAGTTCGATATGTCAGCCGCTAACGACTACCCAGTCTACTTTAAGGAGCCAATCAGAGTAAGTTGTTTTTAGCTGACTACAGCTTGCGTTGGCAATGAATAAACGATCTAAATTCACTAACACCAACCATTTTTCTCCAAAAACCCTTAGTGGCTACGTTACAATGCTCATACAAAACCACACATTTTTTTTGCATGTGCTGTTGGTTTGTTAGGTCCTACATTTATCGTTTTTGTTACTCCATTGAGAAAGACATTTTTGTATGCTGATCACATACCATTACCGGAGACTGGTTACCCTATTCCCAACAGACCAAGGGACAGAACTTTGAGTGAATATGATGATTGAAGCTTGTATACAGCCCGGTACCGCTAGGTATGGATCAAGAAACAGGGAATTGCTCGTTTGTGCGTTATCAATAACGTCATTCACTTCTTGTACTTGCTTATTTACTACTTATTTATTACTTATTATTTATTACTCATTATTTATTATTCATTGATCATTACTCATTACTCCTTCTTTATGACTTAAAGTATACTATTTATTCTTCTTTTCGAATTTCTGGATTGTAGGTGCAACGCTTCTGAATCAATTGGACTAGTTACATACTGAACTGATTGGACTTATCTGAATAGATTTAAGAATCTTCTCATCCCAGGTATTAAGCAAAAAAAAACAAGACTTTCTTCTATTTACAGGTTGTAGTAACATTTGGGGAAAAAAAATCCGTAAATCTACATATACATATTCATTCAGCTTGCCCGGACTAAATCTCTTTCATCCCATTCACCATCAAGAGAAAAATTTACCACTTGTAAAAACCTGTAGGTTGTGATCTGACCTTTTGATTCTTCAACGGAACATTAGAAACATGTCTATCTCTCAATCTTTTTTCCTTTTGTTCATTTTCAAAAGCAACTCTATTCAAAGTTTGCTCAGACTTTAATATGCACCTGATGTTGACATATCTATGAGTGAAAATACCCGATCTACCTCTACCTTTGAAGTCGGGTCTCTTTTGCCAGCTACCATCAGAGCCTGTCCAAATCTGCGAGACATGTAACTTGTTGACGTCATAGTTTAACTGCTTCGCATCTTCGACACCTCTTTGTAACAATTCAGCGACTTCGCGAGTTATTTTTTTTGGAATGAATTGACATTGAGTGATTGCTGTTTTCAACGGCAATTGAGGCAATAACCTCAATACTACCATCAGCTTTTTCATCGATGACTTGATACGGTATGACTTCAAATAAATTGTTGGTTCCAATGCCTCGATTTCTTCTTTTCCCAACTTCAATTTGTAGGACTTTCCGGATGGCAACGTAGTTTCTTCTTCATTTTTGAAAAACCCATTTTTGGCAACATTTGCCAAGTAAATCTCCTTTTTCAACGGTGATAACAAGCTATCAATATTCGTGATTGGCTTAGGGTTCAAAAACTCCTGTAACTGCACATCCTCCTTTGGATTAATATAGTTAAACTGGCCCTGTACAACTTCTGCCTTTGGTAAGTCTCTCTCCTGCTTCTCTGCAATTTCTCTGGCTGATTCGACATTTTGTGTGAGCGAACCGAACAAGCTACTCAAAGCTGCCGGCGATGTATGAATGTTCCTTCTTTGAACTCTCAGTAATCCTGCCTGTACTTTTATACACGAAGAAATCATCCTGATCGATGGTAATGACATTGTCGACCTGTAATTTGGAAGTTAGCAAGACAAACTGTATGCTGTTGGTCTCACTGAATCTATACAACTTTTCAATTTTTCAAAATCGTCCGAATAATTTTTTAGCGCACGACTAATTAATAACACAAGGGCTTATTGATATGTGACACACTACCTAGTTGATTAGCTTGCTTACACGTGAATATTGCGAATTAACGTTCTGTCATTGAATCCAGGCTATGAAAAAAAACTGGGATGCTCTTTGGAAGTAGTTCGATCAAACACTTAGCCCGCCTGTCTTGTAAGTTGAAACTTCGAAGCCATCTGTCGGGTGTGAAATGCCCTGGGTAGCTAAGAAAAACTCAGAGCGAATTTCCCCTTATGGAAAACGTTTTTTAAAAAGGGGGTTTCAATAGTTAAGATGAATATGATGGTGCGCAAAAAAAAAGCAGATAACAAAGATCTTATTTTAATCACTAGTATAATCTATTCACTACAGTAGCTGATTGGCATGGTATAGCAGCACCCACAGCTGCTTGAATGGGCCTTCAGAGCAGCGTTTGATTCAAAAGATCAAGTTATTTTTTCAGAGGCAAAACTTACGTGTATTTGTTTCACATTCGTTTGGGTCGTGCTCTCAAGGTTAATATTGCGAATTTCCTCTTTCATGCAAAACTTTGGAAAAAATCGAAGATAAACATGAACCTTGTTGGGTGTTTGTATATAGCTGATATTATCGTAGTCATCAAATACTGAAAGCAATCGCGTTAGTAATCAAGCATGTCGGATGATCCAGACTTTTCCTCTTATTCCTCAAAGAATAGGAAACCTTATGAAAGGGTTCCAAACCATACAGGCGATCCAGAAGAAAGAGAGCGCAGAATTGTTAAAGCATTAATTATGCTTGAAAAAGATCCAGAATTGAGTCAAAGAGCAGCTGCTAGGATATGTGAAATTCCCGAATCCACATTGAGAGGTCGGTTAAGAAGGATTAGAGCTGCTAATAATGGTGAAGTACCAAGGGGCGCTTACTCCGTAAGTGCAAAGAAGATTCCTAAGAGACACACTATCGAAGACTATCCAGCTGAAGAGCACTACAGACCAACCAGACACCGCGAACTTTCCAACGGCTTCAATGAAGCTGTTGTACAAGATCCAAATGATTTAGCAGCTAAACAATACCAACAACAGCTACAGCAGGTACAGCGTGTTCAACAAGTGCAATACATCAATAATAATCCACAACAAAACAATCAAATCAGACAACCAACACAAAACACTAGCAGCATCCCAATAACGTTCTCACACGCTCCATACTTTGACTTATTTGAACAGACTCATGTCTTGCCAAAGTACCAACCATTTTCATCAACCCCTAGTGAAGAAGGCAAGAGAGACGCCGTGTTTGAAGAAGCTTCGCAAATCAATGCCAAGATATTTAGAGATAATAACGAGAAAGTCAAGAGGAGAAAGATTGAGGAGGCCATAGCTTTCCACATTTTGCAATCGAAAGAGGAGGTTGAGTATTCGGATGATAGCGATGATGAAAATGATGAAGTTGACGAAGATGAAGGGGACAATGATACCGAAGAGGAAACATTAATAACGAAAGAAGATGGCGAGTCTACCAACGTGGAAGACACTTATAGAAATACCGATACCGAAGATGCTTCTCAAGCGGACAAGAAGGTTCCACAAACTGAAGTAAACATCGATACAGAGTTAATTCCAACTGAGGATGATGGACCCAAAATCAAAGAGGCTGTACTGGAATTCACTCAAAACCCAACATTGTCTGTGCGTAGTATTGCCAAGAAACATGGCATCGCAGAGCAGATCCTACGGGAAAAAACAAGCCACATCAACGGCAAGAAAAATGAGTTATCAACATCCCATCAATTCTTACCCCCAGCGCTGGAAAATAGAATCATCGAGTGCATTAAATCGCTATACTTGTTGGGTACGATGCCAACAAAGCTGGTAATAAAAGATTTGGCTACCGACTTCAAAAGGCAGGAGTACTTCAATAGATTGAACAAGGGCGAAGATGTCGGATGCACCGTGGATGATTATTGCCGCGTTAACAAGAACTGGATATTTGCATTCTTGAAAAGATACAAAGACGTCAGATTTGGAGATGATCCATTCTATATTATTTACGGTAAGAATGATTCAGAGATCAGTAATGATGTGGCGGTCATGATGAACGAGTAAGGGGAGATGCGCATAAAATATCGCTATTTTATACCAGTTTTTTGCTTCTGTTGCAAAATGATATTGTTTTTTTTTATGTTTGTTCATCTTCCTTGTGTTGAAAAGAAAGAATTGTATCATTACTATTGAATTGTTCATCGTGGGGATTAGATGTCAAGTGTTGGCTTTCCTCATTGGGGTAGTGCTCGTAAGATCAATAGATGCTTGTCCCAGTTGGGAAAGCGAGTCTTTTGATTGGAAAATCAGATTTTGAAGATTTTTTGATTTTCCTCCTTAGACTTAAGTTAAGAGTTTGAAATTTTAAATCATCTTGTGCCGGTTTGCAAGAGCGAAAGTAATCAATAAGGATTTCTCTTTGAAAGTATTTTCATCAAATCCTTTTTTGGATTAATTCTTAGTCCATCGATCCATCTATCGAGAGAAGAAAAAGAGAGTAAATATAGTCAAATAAGTTGGTTGGTTGATCCGGTACTACTTGTCATTATTCTAACCGCTCAGATTTGCCTCAATTACTCTTCATTATTTTACACTTCAAATTTCCTAGATTATCGTTCATTACCAATAAGTATCAAAAATGAATAGCGATAATTGAGAGCTTCTGCACCTTTTGTCAATCAAGAAAAAGAAAATAAAAGAAAAGAGAAATCAAAACATAAATCAATCGTTATAATCGTCACATTATTTAGCACGAGGATCAGCCCGTACACACACACCTATGGATAAAATGTCCATTGAACTGAATAGCTTTGATGATGCTGCATCATCGCCGAAACCGCAGAATATCCAATTCTCCCCTTTACAACCACAGACTTCTCACTCGCCATCATTTACACCACCGAACGTGAAGACTACCGGTGTTAAATCTGGTCATGGATCTTCGAAATTCAAATACAAGGGTTCACCGTCAATATTGGATACCCCGGAGTTGATCAAGTTATGTGTTCATTACTTGAATACCAAAAACACTGCTGGTTTGGCATTGGTTCTGAGACAAAGAGGACTTCCACCACATTTACGTTGCAAAATATGGCCAATGTTACTAAGGTCCCATCCTTTTGTGACCAACCCCTATATCACACCAGATGATGTTATAATAGATGACGAAGAGGAAGAAGAAGGCGAAGAAGGAGAGCAAGCGAATGATGACGATGAAGAACAAGAGTTGAGATTATCAATAAGAAATGACTTGAAGAAACATTCAAGAAGAAACTTCAACTATATTGATGTTGCCTCTACGAACAAGAGTAACAAAAATAACTCCAAAAGGATCAATGAAGAAGCTGGAGGGAATCAAATAAGTCAAGAGGACTTACAAAGGGCAGAAGAGTTGATCAAAATTGAAAATCAAATATTTGATACTTTGGAATCATCCATTTTAAAATTTTTGAAAAAGTGGGGATCGCTTATCAACTATCATCCAGGTTTGACTTGGGTTGCACTAGGTTTGGCAGAATGGGTTCCACCTTTGTTACCAGCTCCAAACAGTGAGAGCACCCTTGAAGCATCGAACTATGTTTTGTGCGGTAGAGATGAAATCAAGGATCGGACAACTGTTTTGAAAAGTTTAGATGAAGAATATTTGGAATACTTGGAAAAAGTCAAGATGAGCGAGCAAAATTTTAACGTTCAGAATTTCAACAATGGATCACCATCTTCTATCTCTTCATCAGCTACTGAGAGATCGTCACTTACCGAGGATGAAGTTACTAACGGAACGCCTATGTTCACTCCATTATCACCTATTTTAGATCAGCCATCAAGTTTTGCTGGACTCAAAAAGGAAAAAATGCACAAGAATATGTCCTTCAGTGAAATATATGAAAGACTAGCACTTGTTATTTTGCATTCACCGGAACCTGAAAGGAAAGGTGAAGAGGAAAAAGATTCAAAAGAAGAAAAATCAAAGGATAACCAAAAATTGATGGACTCGTTGACAACAACATTACCATTGGGCGGTGGAACTTCTGAAGAACGGATTTCGTTTTTCTTGTACTGTTTTCGTAGGCTATTACCAGAGTTGTCTCAGTTTTTTGCTGAAGAGGATATTTTGAACTCTTCGGGTATCAAAGATGAGTGGATATTGTATTGGCTTAAATGGTGTGGTGCAAAAGTGTGGTCCAAGCATGATAGAGGTAGAATATGGGATTTGATTTTGGGATGGAGAAAAGATAACTCCAATGAAGTTCGCGACCAGTTGAACATAGATGAACACACAAATGAACTTTTGGGACCTGATTTGTTCTGGCATCCTTTGAGTATATCCGAGACCGATGACAATTGCCGTGTGATCAAAAGAAACTCTGTTAAGAATTTAATATCATCTTTATCATCCACAAATTTATCGTCTTTGAAAAACAACGAATCGCCCTCGTCATTGGACCTCGTCAGCATTCCATATTCTCAGTTGGATCCACATATTGAGCTTATATTTATCTCATTGTCATTTTTGAAGTCGAAGGAGTTTGCACTACTAGAATTAGAGCAGAATGAGATTCGTGAATATTTGAGTAGAGCCTCGTCCACAAAATTGGACGGATTTCAAGTCTTATTCGAAGACGAGATCAATTCAATGCAAAACAACAATAACAATGGCAAGAAAGATTCTCAATCATCGACATCATCGACACCTCCCACCTCGTCCTCAAGTGAAGGGATATACTCAACAAGAAATAACTCAACCATATCGATAATAGATGAGTTGGATAGCGTCAAGAAATCGCCCACAAAGAAGTCAAAAAAGACAAACCATATGAGAAGGGATATAGAAAACATAATCTGTGAAAGTGGGGAGTTGTGGAGAAAATGGATTTGGCAAGAGGCTGTTGAGGAAAATGTTTGATGTTTTTGATCTTACCGACTTTTTTCACCTTGGTATTTCTCTTTGATTTCCAACACCAGAATATCGTATATACAACTTTTTTTCCTCTCTTTTATTTACCAAAATTATCAAAAATAAATCTCCAACTTTTTGCGACTAGTTTGAGGTCTATCTGTGGTAATGATGATGTTCTTCCCTAGAGAACATTTTTCGGACGTGTTTGATTAGTTTAACTAGAATTTAAACCGTGCATCAGGAGCACACAAAGTCATCGCCACTTGCTACCATTATGACTACACTGACCTCCATAACAAGTAAAATACAGTGCTACTAACTCCAATCAAAGTTCCACCAACTCCAAATATGAAAGAGAATGTTTGAGGTTATTGCCCAATCAGGTATCAAGAGTTGAAAATCGTTCTTCTGTCCGACTTCTGAGCACATTGGCAGCAGCCTCAAAACCGGGCCTCTATACACAACACCAAGGCCTACGTTCAACGTGGTTTTCAGATAACTTTGGACCTCAAAGGAAGTCTCTCAAGCTCGATATCACCTTCAGATATACATCTCTTGTTGAACTTCGTGTAAACATTCCCTCAAGAAAGGGGAAAAAAAGAAACTGTGTTGAAAGGGAAAAAATTATTTATAGCAAAAGGTAAAAAAAACAAGAAATGGAAACACATATAGTTAATGAAGTCAATCTTTCAATAACAGCAAGACGATAATCAGAGTTGAAGATTCCAATGATTTTCTTCAAGAAGAGAGAGATGGTATCTAGTCTGATACTGGACACATCGCAGTTTTCAACTGGCACAATTCAACAGCTGCAGGAAGTAATACCTGTGACATCGACAACGGTGGATGAAACAACAACAGTGCAAAACATAACGTCAAGCAGATCGGGCGTATATTCACCATACTACGAGTACTCTTCGTCGCTATCTACTGGACTTGCATCATCTTTGACACAATCATCATCAGCTGAATTGCAGACGTATTACTTGACCGACTTGTCTTCTTGCGTCAAGGATTTGGGAGTGGGAATATTGACGACTCTTGAGACATGTTCCAGCTACTATAAGGTGGATTCCACACTGGGTATGACGAGTTATTTGAGCTCCACGCCTACCGATTTGTCACTGATTATTGTTGACGGCTCCAGTACATATACGTATTATGGGGGGATGAGCAGCAGTAGTAATGACTTGTATGGCTCAGCATCGGCGAGTGTTTACTCTTCATCTGGTATCCTGTATCCTTCATCATCATCATCACTAATCGTCTCATCATCCTCATCATCTTATATATACCCGACAACATCATCCTCATCATTAATTTCCTCATCACATTCAACACCAGCAGCACACTTCACCTCCAGTAGCTGGAGCAAAACCTCATCTTCATCATCATCACATAAAACTTCGTCAAGCATACAGGAATCGACTTCTGCAACTTTGTATTCATCATTGACAAGCTCATGGGATACATCACTTCTTTCATCCTCATCATCAATATATCATCCAACCACTACATATATAAGCACAGTTGAATATTCTCAAGAATATATTTTAACGTACAATACACCATTCACTACGAAAACACAACAAGATGACTCGTCACTTACAACACAGTTCTCTTTGACTTCATCAACTGGGTTTATTTTGACATCAACAATAATAACACTGACTGATAACCCAACTTCCTCCAGTTTTATTAGCGAGCCAATAGTTACAAGTTTGTCGTATTTCGAGAAAATAAATGCCAGTTTGTCAAAAGCTAATATCAACAATACTCCTAAAATTGCCGGTGGAGTAGTTGGAGGGTTACTTGCCTTGATATTGATCAGTTTAGGCTTATGGTTCTTTTTAACAAAAAGAAGAAAAACAGTTACTCAAAACTCTCGCCAACTTGATCTTGAAAATCCTTTCTATGACGAGAAAAAGCATTGCAAACCATCCCGATTCTCAACTTTCCTTAATTCCATTATCAACCCCAACAACAGGGTTGATGAAGATGATAGTAATTCATTATCTGAGTTGAACGAAAAAAGAGTAGGCTATGGATCGTCATCAGAATTGAAGTTACAGAAAAGAAATGCCCCACCAGTTCCACCCCCTAGATTAAGAACATCGCCACAAAGGCCTCCTCCACCAGATCGTGATTTGTCTCTGGACAGTGCTTTCGGTTTGCACATTCTTTCACAAAGCTTATTGAACAACGATGGACTGCTCATAAACGATGATTTTGAACTGCCTCCAACTACACCACAACCACCAACTCCAAGAAATAGGAGACCAAACATACATATTGAAACTTCAGAATTGAGCCCAAGATACAGGGACACGTATTCACCACCATATGAGCATGAAGTTATCAACTCCAATGCTAACTCACCGACGATCCCTCAACGACAAATGGATATTTTATATGAGGATGAAGACAATCAGTTGCAGCAAAATGATGATGATGAGCAAGACTTGTCATCATCAACATTGAAACCAATCCCACCACCTTCGAGATCCATTACGGTGTACAAGAGGTCTAGTCGTTATCAAAACGTTGGATTGAAACCGTTCGTTGACGGCACTCAAGCTGTCAGCAAAAATAATATACCCAAACCGATCCCTCCACCTCCCAGAAGAAGGTCAAACAGCACCGAGTTTGAGGTTGTTGATTCCATATCGTTGAACAGGAATGACACTAACATTAATAGTAAAAGTTATTTAAGTTCGAGCGGTTCGATTGTTAATGACGAAACTAGGAGTAGGAGTGAGTTGCTTAATGAAAATGACGAGGACGATGAAGACGATGATGGGTTTTCATCTGAGTTTTATGATAGCTCATTGCTGGATTTGAGTTATGATGAGGATGAGAGTGACACTGCTTAAATAAAGTCCTTTGCATCAACTTATACAACCTCATATCACCACCTCTACTACATTTATACATACAATTTTTTGTGGGCTACTATTGCTGGTCTTCTGCTGCTCATGGATTTTCATTCAATTATTTTTCTTATGGAGTATCAGTATTTTATTTTTGCCATTATTTATTTCTTCTCACACATATGATTTTTCAAATCTTTGCCCACACTCATTTGGCTATTTTTCTTTGCACATATCTCTTGAAATTCTTTTGAATCCAAATATCACACTCATTTCATAAAAGAAGCGAAGCTAAATTTTTGTCAAGTTCATTATTCGAAGAAAGAAGCTTGTGAAAGTGTCTTGAATGCATCTCAAGGCCGGGTAACCAACGATACTTGATTTTAAGATGATGATTGTAGTATGCCTTCTATATTGATCCAAAGCTGAGAATGATGATTTCAATTCAACTGGATAGGTCTAAAAATGGAATCTTCTGCTATTAATGGGCTACTTCTAGAGTTGATCAAATCTTCAATAAACTCAATTTTATATCACAGATCAATTTACCCAAAAGAATCATTCGAGTTTCAAAACTCATTTCAACTAAAGATCCCCATCAATAGACACCCATTGGTAATCACTCACATAGACAAATTCATCTCAGAGGTGGATGAGATTTTGACAACGAATAACAACAGGTTGAAAAAGTTACAAGTAGTCGTTATCAATAACAATGATCAAACAAATTGGGTTGAAGTCTTCGAGTTATTCTTGGATCAATATATCTTCAACAATGAGATGTTCAACAGTGACAAGAATAGGGAGCTACATATTGAGAACTTGAACAAACTAGACGTTTACTCATCATTCAAAAAGAATTTAATCTCATTAATCGAAGTATTGTCAAAACTAGACAAACTAGATGATGGAGAAAGGTATACATTAAAATTCTTTTTAACTATGGACGAAGATAGAGACGAGTTGTTTTTCAAAGATGATAAGTTCATAGCCATAAATAACATAAATAACATAAATATGACCTCTACCAGTACTAGAAAACTTTATCCGTTATTTGATATTGATTTTGGCATTTTGAAGGTTGGAAGTTTATACAGTGTCAGAAGTCAGATTTGAGAGACAAATGCTGTCAATCTGATATCTCGATTATGGTATTGATAGTGTTAAAGTCACTTTTATACGTCAGGATAGGTCATTAATGCCATCATGTTTTGTGGCTGGCATTGGTGCCCGAAGGTGCTATGAGTCGCATTTTTGTTTTGAGACCTATTGCAAATGCTTTATTTATTCACCAGAGAGCTTCCAGCTCGATGGAAAGGCACAAATTGTGATCAATAGTGTGATTCAATTGAGAAGAGGATGCACTGTAGAGTGTCATTTTCCATGAATGCTTTCAAATCCAATACGTGCATCTTTGTAACAGTTTACGAAAAGAGTATTCAATGGATATCTATAAGTGCTTGTTTTTATTGGAATAAATTGGTTCAGCTGCTAAATAACGAGTGATTTTAGTTTTGTGAATTGAAAGATCTGTAATGAATATGTAGGTTGAGTATGAGTGGAAATAATTCGAAGATTTATGACAAACCAAACACCCTCTTCAAATTTTCATAGCACAAATATGAGATACTAACAGATGGGGCGACTTTCAACAAATTTGGAGTCAAACCCTTATACAAACCAGCATAACCTTCCCTTATGATTGTTCGTTTCAGACAATCGAAAAATCCCTTGTAGACATGTGGATGAGCATAAGTTCCCTGAGCTTGTAATCTGGTTCTGATAAGATTTATTGGATACACCACAGTGGCACCAAACGTACCACTGACTGCACCTATAGATAACACAATATGGTTTGGTAATCTGATGTCTTCATCTTTCAGTCCGGTTCTTAAAAATTCTTTGTGGAAGTACCATTTTTTGATTGTTGAGAATGTACCCAAGTCCAACGCAGCATAAGGAAAAATACCTGTAATTCCTGCAGTCAAGCCTCTATAAAACAATCTTATTCCACCTTCTCTATACATCTCCTTTGCTGTTTGGATCAATAATTGTCTTCCTTTGTATTCACCATCAAAATTTGCGCATTGAACTCTATACTTCAAAGTGTCAACCGGATAGACTGTCATTTGGGCTATAACACCACCAAAACCACCACTGAGATAAGTTGATGTTCTAGATAGTTCTGATGGGTCTGTAATTCCCTCTATGGTGCAGAAAAATCTTTTTGCGATTTCAAATGAACCGAACTTCATAGCACTTTCTGGAAAAACCTTCAAAACGTTCAAACCGTTACCAACATAAAACGCTTTTACTCCGCCCTGCTTATACAATGATGTAACAGCCTTGACAAATGGCGATTTGATCTTTTTAGGTTCTGGATGGATATGTTTTTTTATTTCGATTGATGATTCAATCTCCTTTTTTGTGTGTAATAGTGTCGAAGTCAAATCAGTTCTAGCGATTAGAAATACCTTTACTCTATCGAAAGGTGCTGTACTCGTTCTGGCAACAACACCTGATAGTCCACCAGCTAGAAAATATCCAAAACCTTTCAAAAAGTCATCCAAAACAGTAACATCTCCTTCTGAATTTGTATAATCGAAATCTCCCTCGTTGACCATAATAAACGCAGTTTTGATCCTTGAGCCATCTAATCTTGGCATAAATAACAAGAAGTCTCTAAACTCGTCATACGTTATAATTCCATCATGTCTACCGTCGATATTGGTGAAAAATTCATCTATCTCCCTCATGTCTGGCTCAATCCCTAGATGATTTTTGAAGTAGAAGATAAAATCACTCTTGTTTAGCTTACCATCATTGTCCAAATCAACTGTTTCGAAGCCTTTTCTTATTTGGGACTCGGCCACTACGACATATCTTTTGAAATCTTGGTAGTCTATTAAATTGTCGTTGTTCAAGTCGAATGAGTGAAAGACTTCATTGATGGCCAATTCCGAGTTCTGTAGAGGGTGGTTTGTCAATTTGAAGATCTTGATGAAGTTCCCCAATGTTATCTTACCAGACTTGTTTATGTCTATTGAGCGGAATAGTTTTTCGTATCTCTCCTCCCTTTGTTCGTTGGACTCTTTGCTGCTCATTGTTTCTCTTCTTTGAATAGCTGTACACAAGATTGTTTTGATTCTCTAAGTGCCCTTTTTTCTACAATTTTCAAGTAAGCGGCCTGCTAGTGTACATGTATATATGTATCTATGAACAAGTATTTAGCAGCTTGTGGGTTTCCAATGGTGCTTGATGCCTCTTGATGGTCGGCTTGGTTGCTGTTATTAGCGCTGATATGCCCTTTTTCTTCCCTTCTTCTACTTATATCTGCTTCCGATAGAGGCTATAGTCACGAATCCTCGAAGACACTGACAACTTATGATATTCGCTAGGATGTTGAAGCAAATGCTGAGTTTGCATCTCTTCCAACCTGTTGTCAAGTTTATTTTCAAAACAATTTTTTTTTTCTCATTTCGATTGTTTCCTGATCTTGTATTGGTTCAGCACATCCATCCACGCTACACGCCAACAACGACCTTGAGAAGAGCACTACAACTTGTCTACGAGGAAGCCGACCTGTTCAGCCTTTACCTACAATCTACAATCTCTCTCTATCATTCGCAAACACACATCCCAGCTTCGCATCTCGCATGTCTCCACGACTCTTCGATTTTAGTCTTTACCAAAAGACACTAAGCATTGCAAGCGACTTTTTGGCCTCTCTCTTTCACCTCGATTGACTACAGCAACAGAGCAACACGCCAACACACATATTCCTTGACCTCTTCATAAGACTTAATGATTACCAACTGGCTAACAACATATATATTGATGGAGATTAGTAGTGTAAGATGGCCTGGGAATACCAGCCAAATTGTGAATCGCGTCCCGCAACAATTTTTTTTTTTTTTTTCAAATAATCAACGTACGTAAAAGATGAGATCGAGGATGGTAAGAGTTATTGCCACTTGTATTCAGAAACCCGAGATCGCTATCTATATATCTATCTATTTATCTATACCAGTATTTGCTTTTTCAAAAGACGAATCTGTAGGAGCTTAGTTGAAAAAGAGGTCAATCGAAGAGAATCAAGATGGTAAGTTTTTCAGATCGTTTGTTTGTTCGAGTAGCGGCACTTTACTAACCAACACTTACTACAGTCAGTTCAAATTTTTGGCGATCAAGTCACCGAAGAAAGAGGCGAGAATGCCAGGTTGTCTGCGTTTGTGGGCGCGATCGCAGTGGGCGATTTGGTGAAGACCACGTTGGGTCCAAAAGGTATGGACAAGTTGTTACAGAGCGCCTCCAGCGGACAATCGTTGGTCACAAATGATGGAGCCACCATTTTGAAATCGATCCCATTGGATAACCCTGCGGCTAAGGTTTTGGTCAATATTGCCAAGGTGCAAGATGACGAAGTAGGGGACGGCACAACCTCTGTCACTGTGTTGGGTGCAGAATTGTTGAGAGAAGCTGAAAAGTTGGTAGATCAGCATATTCATCCACAGACTATCATTGAAGGTTACAGAATTGCCAGCAAAGCTGCGTTGGATGCTTTGGCCAAAGCTGCATTTGACAATGGAGATAACCCAGATTTGTTCAGGAAGGATTTGATCAACATCGCCAAGACAACACTATCGTCAAAGATTCTATCCCAAGACAAGGTTTACTTTGCAGAATTGGCCGTGGACGCCATCTTGAGATTGAAAGGCTCAACGAACTTGGAGCACATTCAAATCATCAAGAAAATTGGTGGCAAACTATCAGACTCGTTCTTGGATGAAGGTTTCATTTTGAACAAGAGATTTGGTGTTGATCAACCAAAGAAAATTGAAAACTGTAGAATCTTGATTGCTAATACATCAATGGATACAGACAAGGTTAAGATCTTTGGTGCCAAGTTCAAAGTTGATTCAACAAGTAAATTAGCAGAGTTGGAAAAGGCTGAGAAGGAAAAAATGAGAAGTAAAGTTGAGAAGATCAAGAAGTTTGATATCAACTGTTTTGTGAATAGACAATTGATCTATGATTGGCCAGAACAGTTATTCTCTGATTCAAACATCAACTCAATCGAGCATGCAGACTTTGAAGGTGTCGAAAGATTAGCCCTCGTCACTGGAGGTGAAGTTGCATCGACCTTCGACAACCCAGAAAAAGTCAAATTAGGCTATTGTGACAAGATTGAAGAAATAATAATCGGCGAAGACATAATGACAAAATTTAGCGGTTGTAAATCAAACGAGGCATGTACAATTGTTCTCAGAGGTGCTACAGAACAGGTTTTAGACGAGGCTGAGAGATCTTTGCACGATGCTCTCTCTGTTTTATCGCAAACTACCAAAGAGACAAGAACAGTATTGGGTGGTGGTTGTTCAGAGATGATAATGAGCAAAGCCGTCGAACAAGTAGTTTCTAATTCAGAAGGCAAAAAATCATTGGCCATTGAGCTGTTTGCCAAGCTGTTGAGACAGTTGCCCATCATATTGTGTGATAATGCAGGTTTCGACTCATCCGAATTGGTCACCAAATTGAGATCAAGTATCTATAATGGGATGACCACATCAGGCTTGGATTTGAATAATGGTTGTATTGCAGACATGAGAGAGTTGGGGATTGTCGAAAGTTACAAGTTGAAGAATGCAGTTGTTAGTTCTGCAAGTGAGGCTGCTGAAGTTTTGTTGAGAGTCGATAACATTATTAGAGCAAAGCCAAGAACAGCTGATAGAAATCATTGATTTTTGAAGAGTTTTTTTTTGAGCTTTCAATTGAATCATTCACTTTTTTTCTTTGTACCTATCCCATAATCTGAGTTTTCTTTGCTGTTATTTGTCTTGTTTTCCGTTTGTATGTTCTTTTTTTTTGTTAATTCAATAAGACAAAGAATAATATATCTACAGTTCGAAACCAACATCTCAGTCACTCAAACTCTACGGTGAAGGCGTTGGTAGGTGATGAGATTTACGATACTAATGTTGGTAATTCAAGCACTAGAGATATAAAACTGTCTTTTTCGCAAGCAAATAATCTTTTTCTCATTTTTACTATAAGAGGATCTCTTTTTCCAATAACCAGTAGGATTAGAAAGGGAGGCAAAAAAACACATAAGCAAAAAAAAACTTGTGTTGAGACAAATGAAATTTACCCCAAAAGAGCCAAAGAAAAAGGGGAGGAACGCCATAACATAAAGTATTTTAAAAAATCAATCAGGAAGCAAAAATTAGACAAAAAGATATTAAACAACAGTCTCGGGAAAGGGTCTCAAATCCAAGGTCAATGCTCCAGAGCTGTTTTCCTCCTGTTTCTTATAAATACCAATCAAGGCATCGCTTCTCTCGTACAACTTATTTTTCAAGCTAATAACGATAAATTGAAACAGATCGCCCCTATTGTTCGTAATATAGTTGGCCAATCTATTGACATTGGCATTGTCCAACGCAGCATCAACTTCATCTAATACGAAAAATGGCGAAGGATGGAAACTGTGGATTGCGAACAATAAGGCAAGTGCAGCGATAGTCTTTTCCCCACCTGACAAAAGCTCCATGTCCCTAAACCGCTTCATTGGAGGCATTGCATGGTACTTAATTCCATAGAGATACGGTTCGTCCTCCTGTTCTAATGTGAGGTACGCCGATCCACCCAATGGTGCGTTTGGTGACTTTGTTAATTCCTTGTAAATGTCGTTTATAGATGATGAGATATGTTGGAATGCGTCGTTAAAAAGTTCGTACCTTTGTTCTCTTATCTCGTTGAACTTCAGTGTAATCTCTTGTTCATCTGAGCGCAGTTGTTTGAACTCATGGTCGATCTCTGACAATCTTCCTTCAACCTCTAGTAATCTTTGACGCAGTTTGATATTTGGTTGGAAGCCTTCCAACTTAGTGTTGATAGAGCTGATTTGTTCATCGATTTGCAGAACAGTTTCTTCTTCTTCCAAAGTGGCTGACTTGTATGATTCTGGAAGCAAAGAATAATCCACAACCAACGATTCAGCAAGGAAAAGCAACTCATCAAATGTTTGGTTGTCGGAAGTGTCGATAGGTAAATCGTTTAACGAGCCATATGTTAGTGGAATTTGGATATTTTCAATCTTACAGTTTTTCAAAATGGAATATCTTTCACTCTTCATATTGTTGAAGTCCTCTTCCGTCAAATCAATCTTTTTATTAACTTTGGCTAATTCAGCTTTTAAATCCTCCAAATTGGTTTCAATGGATCTGATGTGTTTGAATGAATGAGTGCATTTGTCTTCTTTGGCCTTCATATCGCCCTCATCCACTTCCACTTCGCTCTCCATAGTATCAATTACTTCTCTCAAATTTTCAACCTTCTCAACCAATACAGTGTACGAGGAGTCGACTCTGCTTTTCTCTGTAAGTATTTTTTCGAGTCTCTTTTCAGATTCTTCTAATCTTTCAGTTTCAAAAGTTAACTTGTTGTTTAAAGCAGAAAGCTGTTTCAAAATTCTTGACTTTTCCTTCATATCGTTTCTTGACTTCGAGCTATGGTTTTTCTCATATTCATCAATATCTTTAATAGAAATTTTGTGTTTTTGGGAAAAATCAGAAAAATATTCTTTGTACAAGCTCCTGATTTTGCTATTTGCTAGATTGATTTGTTGGTCAACTGAATCTAATTTAGCACCAGTCAATGTACACTTCTCTTCAATGATTCGGGTGAGTTCTTTTTGATTTTTTAAATGAGATGCCTTATCTTCCAATTCTCTTTCGAGTTGAGTTTTGTTCGATCTCACGTTCTGCAAGTCTCTTTCCAACTCATCAATTTCAAATAATAAATTCTTCTCAAGTGATGAGTTAGGTTCTGACTTGTATAACAAATCCAACTGGTTTTGCAAATCCAACTTTAAAGTCATAAGTTTATTGTAGTCCCCCTTGTTGAACTTCCTGCCATCGTTGTTGGTCCTACCACCTGTCATCAAACCAGCTTTATGAATTAAAGAACCATCCAACGAAACAACTTTAACGTCAATATTTTTCTCCCATTTAACATATCTGGCAATTTGCATATCGTCACAGACAATAGCATTACCACAGCAATATTGTACAGCATTCTCTAAATATGGATCGAATTCAATGACATCCAAAACCGGTCTTGCAGATTCATGAACATGTCGTAAATACTGTTGGGGCAGACTGGATTCAACAGAGTCTAATGGAATGAATGAAGCGACACCTGCTCGTTGTTCCTTCAAATATTCAATACACTTGGAAGCAACAGCCAAACTATCAACAACAATAGAGTCAAAGTTTTTGCCCAAAACTGTGGAAACTGCAATTTCATATCTCTTTTGCTTTGGACGGCACAAATCATGCACAAGACCACGAACGCCTGGAAAAAGTCTCCTTAATGTTGCTGTGTTTTCACGTAATTGACGTTCACGGTTGGATTCTCTTTGATTGGCATTCAAATCATTAATCCTTACTAGTGTTTCTTTTAACCTTGAATTCAAATCGTACTCGTCCAGTAAAAACTTCGTCTTCGATGCCTTATATTCATTTAACTCTAATTTCTTGTGCTTCAAGGTTTCCAAATTATTATTTAAAGTGGAGGTCAACTGGTATAACTGTTTTGATAACTCTTTAATTTCATTGGTTAACTCGTTGGATCTTTCAGTAGATATTTGCTTTTGTGATTTAAAACTGTCTAGTTGAGAATTGACAGTAGCTTGTTCAGAAAGCAAACCTGCCAAGAACTCCTCTTCGTTGGCACCGCCGCTGATCAAAAACGTTTCTCTCAAACGTTTATACTCTACCTGAGCCAATTCGCTAAATCCTATTGATGATGCAGCTTCCTTCATTGCCTTTCTATCAAAAACATCCTTCAGTTTGTTGATCAATGATAACTGATTCTGAACATCTAAGACCGTTTCAGATTGACGACTAATATCTTTTTTGATCTCCTCAATACGTTTTTCGTAATCATTCAACTTCTTTAACGTCAAGTTCTTTTCGGTTTCGTTGGGAATCAACTCACGTACTTTTTCTTCAAGATCCTTTCTCTTTGAGAAAACTTTCTTTTTCATTTTGTTAATTGACAACTGTTCTTTGGCATATTGGGCAGAAGCAGTTTTGTTGGCAAGTTCAACCTCCTTGAGTGATTTTTGCTTTGTCTTGATCTCAACTTTGAGTTTTTCCAACTCTTTCTTTAAGTCATCGTGTTTAGTTTCGGTACAGTAAAGTTGAAAAAGCTTTTGAACTTGAATCAAACTTATTTTTTCAGAAGTCATTTTCTCTGCTCTATCTATTTCTTTGCATTGATCCTTGTAATCTTTGACTTGGGAGTTCAAAACCCTTCTGGATGAAAATAACGCAGTTGAGGCTTCGCGTGCTTTATCTTGATCATCCTTCAATGCATCGTACTCTTTTTTGAATTCGATGGAACCACTGATAGTTTCAATCAACTTTGTCAAATCTGCTGAGTTTTGGGAGGCGATCTGTTCAACATCACCTTGAAAGACCAAGAAATTTTTAGCCTTGATCAAAATATTTTCCCTTTTCAATATGGATGCATATTCAGCAGCAGAAACAACTTTATTATTGACTCTGTAATCATTACCACCATTGAGTGTAATTGATCTTTTCAATTTTAAAACCTCTCCATTTGATCTTTCATATATACACATGACATATGCCCTTGTTGGATCCGCTTGTGATGATCCTGCTCCCTCTGCATCTGAAGTATGACTACCTTCCTCTGGTTCCTCATCGTGATTTTCCTCACTATCATTTTTCTTGGTTCTTCTTCCTCTATATATCAAATCCTTCATGTTTGCTGATCTCAAATGTGAGCTTCGAACACCCAAAACGAACGAAATGGCGTCCATCATATTTGATTTGCCAGAACCATTTGGTCCGATAATACTGGTGAAATTACTTGATCCAAATCCAATGGAGGTAGTTCCTCTATAAGACTTAAAATTATTAAGCTCTAATCCAACCAATCTGCCCATTGTTTTTCAATGACTTACAACAGAAAAGGATATATGGTCAGTAAACCTCACTTTATTGATTCGATTCTCCTATAACAAAGGAAACTCAAGTATCAAATTAATTGACGCGTTTTAAAATGGGAATAACTTTGACTTCCATATTGAGAAATTTCCTAAAAAGGTTTTGGTGTTATTGATATCAAAGGAAGAAGGAATATTGACGGAGAAGGATAATGATACAAACCATTTATCCATAAGTTAACAGTCATTACAAAGTATCTTCTTCAGTATGTCATCATCTGATGGAATAGAAAAGCTATTGAAAGAGTCCATAAGGACAACCAGGTTCAAATCATTATACACATCCAATCTTCATGAGCTCAAAGATTTCAATGCAGCCGGATATCATGCAAACTTATCACATTGGAAGTTGATAGTCAAGAAGTTATTCGAGTTGGAGTTGCTAGACAATTTGACGGTTCTATCGACATCAACGTTGTTGGATAAATTAACTATATTGGCGGATGATGGAATCAGTTATAGAATGTCAAATGGTATAATGGATGAAGTTTTAAACTCGATGATCAACGATGATAAGGAATTGATAACAGCTACTGAGTTCAAGGCCAGCAAAGGCCTTGCCAGAGTGTTGTTCACTAAACTCATAAGCTCGACAGTATATGATCTAACACCCACTATCGCAAATAAGGATGGAAGTTTAAAAAAAAATGAATATTTGCTCTCGAAGTCAAAACTTTTGGATATTAGCAGCAAAGTCTATTCATTTTACTCCAGGACATACTTGAAGGAAAACGGGCACACATTGAGCAACTATATTATCTTGAAAGCAGAATTTTTGTTCACAATCAGAAAATTCATATCATCCAAAATTTCAGATTTAGATTTAGACTTCATCTTACTATTCTTATCTAGAGAAAATAAACTTTCACATAACGATAAGATTATTAAGTTTAATGATGATTTGGAGTCTGCCCTGATTCTCACTGAATCGGATAACTCAATAGCAGAACTTAAGGCAACAATCAACAAGATTCAAGCATTGATTGACCAACTAGAGTTGAAGTTGACCAAAATTAATGCAGATATTAAGGACAGGTTGGCATCCAATAAAAATCAAGAGGCCAAGAACCTACTCAGGCTTTCGAAACCGGTTGGTATGAATCATCAAAGGCTTTCTTCTGCTTTATCGAACTTGCAAGAGTTGTTGAACAACATCAATCAAAGTTACCTTAACAAATCATTAGTAGACACAATGTCCAAAAACTCAGTTGTTTTAAAGCAGCTTAATGATGACTTCAAAGCTGTTGATGTTCAAGAAGTAATGGATCAACTGAATGAGGAATTGAAGACATCAAATAAGATAAACGATGCACTTACTCTGCGTTCTACTGCTCCTATTACGGATGATGAAATAGATGTCGAATTGCTGCAATTAATTAAACAGGAAGAAATGGAGAGGAAGAAGAATAAAGAAGAGGAAGTGAACAAGAAAGACGAGTCGGAAGAGGAAGAAGATGTTGATGTTGATAAACAGTTGAATGAGAGATTCGAAAAGTTGATGAAAATCGCAAATGATGATGAAAGACCTGACAAACCGGCAAGAAAAGAGGGTGCCAAGCTTGGGGCGTATGCTTGAGTGGAGACAGCTATAATATATAATTAATAAAAACTTAGGAATATAATTATGATTTGTTGATCTTGAAGCCTTTTTTTAGAGCATAGACCGACATTGAAGCAACTAGCGAGGCATTTAACATGCTACGTGATCAAATAAAATCAAACTCGAAAATTTATTCTTTTCTCACATTTATTTTATAGACAAGAACCTTTTTACAGAAAACAAAATTGACATCATGGTAATGTTGGTGCTACATTAATAAAAATAATGGCCTCAGATCAGCTAAATGAGGGATGGCATTCGTTGTTTTCTCAACCCAATTATGATTCAGATATGACTTCTACAAATCTGCATTAACATACTCACTCTTTTTTTTTTTTGATTGGCTTAAGGTTGGCAATCGAGCAGCTATTATTTCTTTTTCCATTCAACTTGATAGTTCCATTTCCAGTATTAGAGTAGCCATCTTGCACAGATTAGCTTTATCTATAGTGGGATACTTTCTTATTCAATCTTTAACAATAGCAACGACCCCCAATCCACCCCATTACAGCCCTCGTATGTGGATAAAATCAGATTTTGGGTTCTTTGAAAAAAAATCATTGATAAAATCAAAATTCAGTATCTTGAGTCATTTGAAGCTATTGTATAGTAAGCTTGTAGCAAAAATCAAAAATGTCAAAATCAGTAAATATTGCCATCATTGGTGAGTAATTTTAGTTTTGAAAAAGAGCTTTATCAAAAAAAATTGCAGAGCGAAAAGCCTAAAGGCAAAATACTTTTGAGCTTGTTACTAACTTTTTTTCAATTTTATATATATCCAAAAGGTACCGGTGTTGTTGGTTCAGCCTTCGTCAACCAGTTGAAAAACTTAAAGTCATCGATAAATTACAATGTTATTCTTATTTCTAAGTCTCAAAAGGCTTTGGTTTCTTCCGACTATTCACCTTTGGACTTATCATCATGGTCAGCGTCTGTTGAGTCATCTTCTTCGCCAGCTTTGTCCCAGCCAGATTTGTTATCATTTTTGACTAAATCTCCATTGCCAGCTATTTTGATCGATAACACATCGGATTCTGGTTTGGCCTCCTTTTACCCAACTTTAATCGAAAATGGTATTTCAATTGCAACACCAAACAAGAAGGCATTTTCGTCAGATTTGAAGATTTGGAACCAAATTTGGGATGCATCCTCAAAGGGTGGTTTGGTTTACCATGAAGCCACTGTCGGTGCTGGGTTACCAATTTTGGGCACACTTAGAGATATGATTGAAACGGGTGATAAAGTTGAAAAAATCGAAGGTATTTTCTCAGGTTCTCTATCTTTTATCTTTAATGCTTTTTCTACCATTGAAAAAAATGACATCAAGTTCTCAGAAATTGTTTCCGAAGCTAGGGACTTGGGTTATACCGAGCCAGATCCAAGAGACGATTTGAACGGTATGGATTTTGCTAGAAAAGTTACAATTTTAGCAAGGATTGCTGGGTTTGAAGTTGAATCACCATCATCATTTCCTGTTCGAAGTTTAGTTCCAGAGCAATTAACTTTGATAAAAACCGGACTGGAATTCATGCAAGAGTTACCAAAGTATGATGACGAGATGGCCAAAATCAAAGAAGATGCTTTCAACGAAGGTAAAGTTTTGAGGTTTGTTGGTTTGGTTGACTTACCAAACAAGATTGTTTCAGTCTCTATTGCTAAATATGATAGTTCACATCCTTTTGCTTCATTGAAGGGTTCGGATAATGTTATTTCAATCAAAACTGAAAGATACACTAACCCATTAATCGTTCAAGGTGCAGGCGCAGGCGCTGAAGTTACTGCTGCTGGTGTATTGGCCGATGCTATCAAAATTGCTCAAAGAGTCGCTGTCTAATTTATGTAGGACTGTATAAAACTGTTTTAGCTTAAGATCTGAAGTGAATGTTTTACGGAATACTGTTGAAGCATTCTCGAAAATACCGAACTTTCCAAAACGACATTGGAGTTTATCAGTTCAATAACCACAGAAATGTTGTAACAGATAAACTAAAAAAAGGAAGCCCTCAAGTCTAGCATCCGATTCATTCAAGCGCCAAAGCATCATCAACATCTCGTCTAACTTCCCACCTGGTCTTCAGCTCTCTGAAAATTTTCTTCAACTTTTCCTCGCTCTTACAAGTTTTTCTAAACTCCAACATAACTCTTTGAGAGTCCAAAATGATGTTTTGGGGCAGACTATTGGTACCTGACATCTGATTAGTGAATGTCATATTGACCCTCGCTATATGAGTGTTATTTGGTGCCAAAACTAAATCACCAGTATCTTTGATCTCAGCTATATATGCACCAGTCTTGTGAATATACTGAGCATACTTGAACTTTGTTTTACCCCAAGAATAAACCACGGAGACTTTATTTTCTTCCACATTGTTGAAAAAAGAAGACGCCCTGTTGTCCAATAAAAATCCTGAAACTTCTAGCAAGTAAATATGATAGAAATATTTGTGTTCAAAAAGAATTATTTTACCATTTCCTTGGCAAAATTCAGGATCTGACCATGGATTTAGCAGAAGTTCTATATCAACAAGGGAATGAAATGGGTTTCTTGTGGGAATAGTCAGAAGCTCATTCCATGGAACTTCGACGAGCTTTAACCCAAATCTTTCGCATAATCTCGACCAACTACTTATGGTGTCATCAATCAATTTTGAAGTTGTATTCAACCACTCCAATCTGATATGGAAACAATGATCAAGATTATGAACTTTATCATAATGAACGGTAACCAATTCAGGTCTATATGATTTTTTGGCTGGATCAACGTCATAGACAAGAGATCTACTCAAAATAACGCGCTTTGCAACATTGGAGACCTCTTCAGCTTGAGTGGAGTTATTTGTTGATGTCGTAGCCAAATTATTTGATACAATTTTGCGAAGCGATGGAGAATCTGCACCATCTTGGGGTGACAAGATTGGAGTCATGATTAGTTTGGACTCCGTTTCTGAGACTGATGGTGATCTCTGCTCTGATGTTGAATTTTTCTTTGACCCAAACCATGTAGTACTGTTAGTAGTTGTATCAGCAACTTCACTTGTAGGTGTTGATGCTTGAGCGGAGGAATTGCTAATCGCTTTCAGTGTTGTGGTCGTCACAGTAACATTCTTGTACTCTGGATTCAACTTATAGAAGTAATGGCCATCGAGAAATGTATGCCTATTTTCAACATGAGTAAATAAACCTTCAGTCATCAAATTGTTACCAAATGCAACAGCTGATTCTTTTGTATCCACTCTATCAAAGTTTTTAATCAAAAAATTGACCAACTCCAAACCTAAAAAACAATTATAATGAGTCTTCCAATGCCATTTACGATCAACAAAGGTGATACCATTGTTGCTTTGTAGAATATTTGCCAACTGAGGCAACTTGATATCGGTGCTCAAATTTAACGAATCATCATCAACAAACAATGAATCTTTTCTAGCAGAAGATATACCTTCGTCGTGATTGACAAGAAATTTGAACAAGTTCCCGGTATAAAAGTTAATTTCTGGGGTAATTTCTTCCTTTTTCGTATTACCTGATCTTCTTGTCTCTTCGTTGGATTTAAATCTTCCTCTGTAAATGGTAGCAATAAGTTTTCTTAGGCCTTCCAATCTGACTTCTTCAGGACTCAATTTATCTTGTGAATCTTGAGAGTTGAGGGTCATAGAATTTGAAGGAACATCAGCGGGTAATACCACGAACTTTACTTTATGATATATCCTGTCATCGTCATCTATTGTGTCATCATAACCAGCTAAAACTTGATCAAAGTAATTCCAATTATACTTTTTTGGTTGACTGGCTAATGCGTCAATTTTGGAGGTAGTATAGAAATCATCGTATCTAGTTCTAACGTGTGGGTAATAGCTTTTTCCATTCAAATCAATTGTTAGAAACATTGAAGACGTGTTAGATCTCTTGTAAATTTGGACATTGATGTTTCCATTGAAATCAAGTGAAATACGATGAATTTCATCATCTAATGACATATACATTCTTGATCCTTCATTTTTTTTATTTTTGAGGAACTTAATCAACAAGTTCAGATCACCCCCTGGCTTTCTTTTATTTTCAACTTTCTTCACCTTTTCACCCACGCAAATCTGAAACCCTAAAGATAATCTGAGACTTATCATCTCTTTCATCAAGTCACCAGTTGAAGTTCCCTCGTTTAAGCCATTTGTATTCAAAATAATGTCATATAGCTTGAATGTATAGTTAGTTTGAAAATCTGAGGGAAAGTGAGTTGTTGTGATTGGTAACGAAGCTGGGGTGGATAATGAAGCCCATTTGATAGCTCTTCTTTTCACATTTTTAGGAAAAACATGTTCCCATCTTCCATTAGTTAAAGAGGCAACTTGTGTTGAATCAATTGCTTTTGATGGGTTATCAATATTTGTCCACATAATGTTTTTCGGTCTCTTCTCTTCTACTGAAGATTTTTTTCTAGGACTGTTGTTGCTAGTACCATTAGTAGATAAGTTTACAGGAGTAGTGGGTGTCTGTCTGTCAATAGAACCTGAGCTAGAATAAGCTGATATCACCTCTTTTCTCGTTGGTATTGGTCTATTGTGAGATCGGGAGATGGTATTTGTGTTGAAAATAATAGTCTTTTGGTCGGTAGCATCAATTTCCTCGTTCTTGAAACTGTAAATGGACTCAGCATCCGATGAATAATTCGCTATTCCTTGCTTGTTTAATTGCGACTTCAAAGCAGTATTGGGAGACTTTTTCGTCAAGTTCAATAGTGATGTAAATGCAGTGATATTTGACTTGGAGTTGGTCAATCCAAATACAACATCTGATGTTATTGCCGTAGGCTTCTCGTTTGTGGTTGATTGAATTTTGAAGTTGGATAGGGTTTGCAATGATGGCTCTTTCTTCATAATTTTCTTCTTTTGGTTTTTGTTGAAATTGATCTCATAGGCATCAGGCGCAAGACTTGGGACAAAAGCTTTATTGATTTTGACATTTGTGTCTTCAATCTTGTTGCTCTTCTCATCATGTTTGAAATTAAAAACTAAGTTGTCATATTCAGCCATTGCATCTATAGCTGACTTGGATTTAAGGTCAGGAAGGTAATCAACAGAGATATCAGTCGTTTCGTTTTCCATAACACCCATCATTTGAATTTCATAAATTTTGCATCGCGGGATCCATTGGTTGATTGTGGAGTTACTATCACTCCAAAACGAGACGTCCACCCAAGATGGAATGCAATGTTGGGTTTTGAAATTGTGATCTTTGTATCTGAACAACGGAACTACATGTAATGGTGGCTGACTTAGGCAAATAATGTCCAAAGCACAGTCAATGGTCAACATTTTACGACTTGTGCTTAACATTAAGTCATAATCAATATCAAATAGCCCAGAACTCGGTGTGATAACAACAAAATGGTTTGTTGTATGACGCAAATCAGGATCACGAAAATGGTTATTGACCACAGAAGTTCCTAGGTTTATTGCTTCCAAAATGTTTCCTTTTATTGCTGGTAAAAATCTTCCTTCAATCTGGTAAATCTTCTCATCATCAAAGTTCAAATCCTCAGCCGATCTACTATCGCTTCCTGTTTCTTTCAACAAAACGTCCTTCATGAAATTGGTGAATTCATATCTCAACGAACTCATGATTTTACTCCATAACAAAATATTCACTTGGTCCACCACTACTCTATAATAATCATTTGAATTTGCAGGTCTTTCTCCTTGATCCAAGTTGCTTATATCCTCGTTATTCGACAAACTCGTAAATAGCACTATCGACACCAAATGATGTGTCCCCATTTCTTGCCATCTTCTGAATATTTTTGGAAGCAAAGAGTTTACCAATTTATGAAATATTATTTCCCCACTTTCTTCAAAATTCCACATCTCTTTCGAAATTTGAATTAGAAAGGTCAATCTTGCAGATTCTGATCTGAAAACAATTTTTGAGTTCTCACCCACATACGCAGAGAATGCCTTCCTACCATTTCTATAGATGCCATTAACTGTGCACCTGATGGTATTATCCATAAATGAAACCTTTTGAGATTTATATAAACACTTTCCAACCATCATGGCACTCAAACTCCACATATCTCCTCGTGAAAGATACAAATCCTTAACAAATAATTCAACAACATCAGCCTCTACATCTTTTCTATTTTTCAATCTTACCAAAACTGGACTTCTTGGCTTCAAATCCATCAACAGCTGAATCGGTCCTGATAATATTGAAACTTTAGCAACATTTATTGAATTGTTTGTTGCAATGGGTATTGATGACAGTTTTAATGAGGTTGCATTGTTTGTAGAATTCAAGCTGGAGACAATAAAAAAGAGCCTTTTTGAGGATCCTTCCAAGGGTTCCAATTCTGCAACATCTCCCTCTTTCGAACCGGGAAGCATCGTCAAGTCTATCAAAACTTCTTCTGTGGAAGTTCTAGCTTCGTGAAATTTAGTAGTCAATTGGACTCTCTCATACAATGAAAACTCCTTGTTCTCGGTTAATTCTCGATCCTTGTGCTCTTGTTTTCTCGATAAGTCATTTGACAAGGCTGTATATACGTTGCGATTATTTGTGCCTTCATCTAGTGTTGAAATATGCTTTGAAGTTTCAATGTTCTTTTTTCCTATCACGATTGTATTACCCACATTACTGACTCTACCCGCAAAGTTGAGCTTGGGCCTTTGAGAGTTTTTGGACTTATTCAAATCCATTGAATAGCTCTAGTTTATTGTATGTCTTATAATCAGCTGTATCTTGAAAACAGCTTTGACAAAGATAGCATAAAGTTATTCACTGTTTATTGACCTTTTTTTTAAGGTGAATATATACGTTTTGATTCTTTCTTCACTACCGAGATAGTCTTTGTGGCAGCATCAAGATAGCCAAAAAAATAAAAAAGATTCACATCAAATGTTGATATTCTTGTTAAGGCAAAGCAAAAGATAGTCTGTGCAAGACTATTTGGTTAGGGCTCCTGTAAACTCGGCTTTCATGAAACTGCTTTTGCTTGTAGTCAAGTGGCCTATACCCATACATCTTACCTCAAGGTTTTGTAGTATTAACTAGGAAGCTGGTCAATAATAAGTACAAGTTTACAAACCTAAATTCACTTTCTTTGTGGCCGAGGAGCTCTTTCTCTACCTGAGCAGTGTTGAGAGGGAATATCCCAAATTGTGGAGGATTTTGTAATCATCAAGCCTTCAACGATAAGTGGGAAGGTTGTAACACAATACTTTTAGTTGTTTTTACATAGCCTTTTTTTCCCGTAATTTTAGATCGAGCGAACACCACTTGAATTGATAAGCCCCAAGATTAAACAACATGTTTTCTTGTGCAAAATTTTGAGCTTGAGAAGGGGATGTGGTTCAAGGAGTAATATTTCATCAATTTGATGCAGTTGATGCATAAAACAGTGATATCGATAAGGTAGAGCTAGAGCGTAATTTATATTGTTGGATGGGGTCAAAACACCAAATACAATATTGAATAGCAACATTTTCTTTCGTTTGGATAGAGAGAGAGCTCAAAACAATTTCGATCAACTTTACACTCTAAACTCTTTATGTTTCAAGGCTTGTACAAGTGTGAACTAACAGCCTGGCTATGCGACAAAATCCGACTCGAGCTGGGATTCCTCCGATAAAGCTCTTAAATCCGACAATATTAGGTTAAACGAATCTAGGAAAATCAACAAAAAGCAAAAATGTATACTATATAAAAGGGAGCTAGTTTCTCCCCCAAGGTAGGCTTGAGGGTGGAGAAGTGAGACATAAAAAGAAGCTAACAAATAAGTTTACTAGTATACAATGGTAGATTTTGACGAGTCATCGAATAATAAAGATGGTGAGAGAGCTTTTAGTGCCAAGTCAGTTGAAGAAGGCAACCCGAAAGATTTCATTCCTCAACGCAGACTTTTTTCTAAGTTTTTCTCCAAAAATATTGATCCTATTCCAAGTGAAAGTGAAAGGACTTGCTATCCAGAGCATCATGCTAATATCTTGTCGAGGATTATGTTCTGGTGGCTCATGCCAAAGATGACTCTTGGATATAAGAGGACCATGACTGAATCGGACTTGTGGTTCCTTGAAGATGATTTGAAGGTTAAAGAGATGTATGCAAGTTTCCAGCGCAATTTGACTGATATCATAGAAAGCCTGGAACTGGCTACAGACGCTGTACTGTTGAAGGAGAAAGGTAATGCAAGTGACGAAGAGACTTCAACTGATGAGTATAAGTTCCCCAAGCATGCTGTTATCAAAGCCTTGTATAGAACATTCAAGTTCGAATACCTCTGTGCTATTTTATATTCGAACTTGTCAAACATCGCCGTTGCCTTGAATCCTTTGTTGACAAAAGCTTTGATCCGTTTTGTGTCAAATAGAGCTTTAGGGCTTCATTTGAATATGGGTAAAGGTGTTGGTTACTCCATCGGGGTCTCTGCAATTATTTTTGTATCTGGTGTCTTGACAAACCATTTTTTCCAGAACTCCATGATGGTTGGTGCTAAAGTTAAGCTGGTACTCACGAAGGCAATCTTGGAAAAATCTTTTAAACTTAATGCCGAGAGTAGGCATAAGTTTTCAGGAGGAAAGATCACTTCGATCATGAGTACCGATTTGGCAAGAATAGATTTTGGGATTGGCTTTCAACCAGTTATTTTTGGGTTTCCTGCTCCTGTCATTATTTGTATCATTTTGTTGATTGTCAATGTGGGAGTTTCAGCTTTAGTTGGTATCGCTATCTTTATAACTTCTTTATTCGTTATTGCGATCGCAGCTAAGCTGATGTTCAAAGTTAGGACTATTGCGGTCAACTATACCGATAAGAGGGTCAATTATATGAAGGAACTATTAACAAATGCCAAAGTTATTAAATATTACTCATGGGAAGGTGCTTATGAAAAAACTGTCAGCGATGTTCGCACACAAGAGATGGGATATCTTTTAAAGATGAATTTTATTAGAAGTTGCATTGTAGCTATGGCTTTGTCATTGCCTCTGCTCTCTTCCACGATATCATTTTTGGTAATGTATGCAATTTCAAGCTCAAAGGATGCTGCTGAAATCTTCTCTTCAGTTACTCTCTTCAGTATATTGGCTCAGCAAATCATCATGGTTCCTGTTTCCATTGCTACATCTTCTGATGCTTATGTTGGTATAAAGAGAGTTACAGAAGTATTGGAATGTGGAGAATTCGACGAAGAAGAGATTGAAGCCATTAGAACCGGCGTTGAAGAATTGGAAGCTGACAATGTTGCGATTAGAATACGTGACGCTTCGTTTGAGTGGGAAACTTTTGAAACTGAAGAAGAAGAAGCTGAAGAAGAAGAGAAGGAGGAAGATGCCAAGAAGAAGGAGAAGAAGGAGAAGAAAGGGAAAAAGGAGAAGAAGGATAAGACAAAGAAGGACGCGAAAGAGTTGACCCGTTTGTCAACCCATGCTTCAGTTCCGCAATCTTTCAAAGTTGAAAATTTTCCAGGTTTAATTGATATTTCTCTTGATGTTAAAAAGGGAGAATTTATCATAGTCACTGGTTTAATAGGCAGTGGAAAATCCTCGTTGTTGAGTGCTATTTCAGGTGTTATGAAGAAATCTTCAGGATTATTGAAAGTCAATGGTGAACTGTTATTATGCGGTCAACCGTGGATTCAAAATGCCACAATTCGTGAAAACATATTGTTTGGGGAGCTGTTTGAGGAAAAGAAGTATGATGCCATTGTTGAAGCATGCTCTTTGGGTTCCGACTTCGAGGTTTTACCTTTTGGTGATTTCACAGAGATTGGTGAGCGTGGTATCACCTTATCTGGTGGACAAAAACTGAGGATCTGTTTGGCAAGACTGGTTTACGCTGATAAAGACATCATTTTATTGGATGATGTGTTGAGCGCAGTTGATGCCAAGGTAGGTAAACACATAATGAACAATTGTCTTTTGGGACTTTTGAGGGATAAGACGAGGGTATTGGTTACTCATCAATTGTCATTAGTAGGTTCAGCGGATAGGGTCATTTTTCTCAATGGTGATGGCTCAATAGATGTTGGTACTAGATTAGAATTGGAAAATTCAAATGAAGTTTTCAATAACTTGTTATCCTTCGGTAAAGAAACCGAATCTCAGGAAAAGGAGAGTGTGCCAGACGATAGCGATTTAGAAAAATATGATCCCGAAGTCGATATTAAGTCAATAAAGATGGAGGTGATCAATCTGGAGGATGGTCGTTTATTCAAAAAAGAAGAAAAGGCAATCAATGCAATTGGCTGGAAGATATACGGAGGTTATTATAAATCAGGAACGGGTATCTTTGGTGTCACTTTCATGCCTGTATTTTTTACAATCGTTGTCCTTTGTACCTTCGCTAATATCTTCACAAATACTTGGTTATCTTTTTGGGTTTCTGAAAAATTCAGTGGTAGATCAGCTGGATTCTATCAGGGAATCTATATCATGATTACATTCATATTTCTCATATTGGTTACTTCTGAATTTGCTATGATTGCATATTTCACAAATAGGGCCTCGATGAGGATGAATCTTTTGGCAATACTGAAGATTTTGAAAGTTCCAATGTCATACATAGATACCACTCCCATGGGAAGAATTTTGAATAGATTCACTAAGGATACGGATGCAATTGATAACGAAATTACAGATAATTTAAGACAGTTCATATTTATCTTGGCTAATGTTGTTGGTGTTACCATTCTTTGTATCATCTACTTGCCGTGGTTTGCTATTGCCGTTCCTTTCTTGCTTTTCATTTATGTTTTCATTTCCAGTTACTATCAGGCATCGGCAAGAGAGGTTAAAAGGTTAGAAGCATTACAGAGGTCACTAATTTACAACAACTTTAATGAGTGTTTGACCGGTGTTGAGACAATACATGCGTATAACGCTACTGGTAGATTCTTGGCTAAGAATGATAGACTGATTGATAACAACAATGAAGCTTACTATATCACTATTGCAAATCAAAGGTGGTTATCTATTCACCTTGATCTTGTGAGTAGTTTTTTTTGCTTGATCATTGCTATACTTTGCGTCACTAGGCAGTTCAAAATCTCATCTTCTTCTGTTGGTTTGTTGCTATCAAGTGTCATTGGAGCTTGTGGTCAATTGTCAATGATGATCAAGGCAATGACTCAAGTTGAGAACGATATGAATTCCGTCGAAAGAATTTCTCGTTATGCATTCCACTTACCCGAGGAGATTGATTCAGGCGTGAAAGTTGATCCTAATTGGCCCCAGCGTGGTGAGATACAATTCAAAAACGTATCAATGCGGTATAGAGAAGGTTTGCCGTTAACTTTGAGAAATGTGAATTTGAAAGTCAATGGAGGTGAAAAGATTGGCATTTGCGGTAGAACAGGTGCAGGTAAGTCATCGGTTATAACTGCGTTATACAGATTGCTGGAGTTAGCAAATGGTGAGATTCTAATCGACGATTTGAACATAAGTGAAATCGGACTACATGAATTGAGGTCAAGTCTATCAATAATTCCACAAGATCCAGTATTATTCCGTGGATCCATTCGTAAAAATTTGGATCCCTTCAACGAAAGGTCGGATGATGAGTTGTGGGAAGCTTTGGAGAAAAGTGAGATGATTCCTGCTGGAAAGTTAAATCAAATCAAGAAACAAACTGCAGATGATGAAAACTTATACAAATTTCACTTATTGCACGATGTTGAAGCTGAAGGTTCAAATTACTCGTTAGGTGAAAGACAATTGATTGCATTGGCAAGAGCAGTTGTAAAGAGTACTCAAATCTTGTTGTTGGATGAGCTGACTTCAAGTGTTGATTACGAAACCGACTCGAAGATTCAAAAAATCATTTCTACTCACTTCAAGCATTGTACTATTTTGTGCATTGCCCACAGATTGAAGACTATCCTTGAGTATGATAAGATTTTGGTGTTGGATCAGGGAGAAGTTGAAGAGTTTGGTGAGCCGCAGCAGTTATTCTCCAACGCTAATGGAGGATTTAGACTGATGTGTGAAAAATCAGGTATCGTGCTGGAGGATTTTGAAAGTAAGAATTGAAAATTTAGATCTTTTCGGCTATGAGTGCGAATATGCGATTGTTCGTTGAAATTAGGGAAGACAGGATCACGAAACTGTTGGTATCAATTATTTCTTTCACATGATCCATTTCGATTTTCGCTTCAAAGAGATGATTAGGAAGTTTAAAAAATGTACATAAATAGTTTAGGATTTAAATAGATTGGGAGAAACATAAATTGCAGCTCAGAACTAAACCAATTTTTGACCAATCTACAAAAACATTTGGGAGGTTGTCTCCCACCCAGATGTTACGGGCCGAACTACAACCTCGCAGATTGAAGTACATGTTTTGCGTTTTGTTAAAACAGCAAAACCAGAATCAAAAAAGCCCTAAATTGAGTTACCTTTCATTCAAATTTGCCAACTCCAAACTTCACCGAATATGATTGTAGCTGGGAGGGTGTTCCTCTCAAGACCAGATTGGTGGTCGTTTGAATTTTCTGGGCTTTGCTATCTAATCATTTTCTCAACCTTTCTTTATCAGAGAAAATGCCAAATCGGGTTACCTGTATAGTTGTCAAACGGTATCTTCCAGGGACCGGAGGAAATTGAAAACTTCATGAAGAAAAAAACATGTTGCTCCGAAGTAATCCCTAACATCAGCCACAAAGAAACAAAAAGTCTGGGGAAATTCCAGGAGCGAGCGTAAGCAACTAAAAGATCCAGCGAGCGACGAACTCATTAACTAACATAATGAGCTTGGTTGGTCGATTGCTTCTCCGAGGCGAAGGCTCGAGATTAACCTTTTTGACATTTTTCTTCCCCGGGGTGCAAAAAGGTTGTTTTTCACAAAGTCTCGGGTGAGTAATGAAATGTCTCTGATTAGGGAAAAAATCTGGGGTAGACCAGAAAGGGGGAGAAAAAAAAAAAAAACAATCAGTAGATCAAAAAGTAGGAAAAGAACCCAAAACAGATCCAACCGTCCTGTGAGTGTTGTTCGTTTCACTCCAACCCGGTACTGCAAAAAAGCTCATAGCAGAAGTTGGCATATTGGTCTTGTGTGCATCTAGCACCGCTCTGTGCTCGCCAGGCTCAAAACTTTCTTACGCTTTTTCGCTTTACGAAAGACTTACTTACTTGCAGGATTGATTGTTACGTAGGGTTTGAATTTGAGCTAGCCAATTGAACTAGCCTCGAGGTGTAAAGATCACACAGAGACAACCGAGTATTTTGATTTAGGACCTCAGATTGCCCAGATCCCCTCACGTTTTGCAAAATCCCTAACGTCAACGACTTTTCAGATTTGAGCTCATCTGGGCACCCTTCTTCTCCAAAGCTTAAAATGTCCGACAGGTCCATCTCTCCAACAACCAACAGGGACCACCAACACCATCACCACCACAGAGACCACAGAGACCAGCGACATCAGCAACAAAGTAGTGCACAAACGACCAATTTGTGAAAAATGTCGTTTTTTCGTTATTTTTTTTCTCATTCTTGCAGAGGTCAAATCTGTGCGATACGTCGTGGGTGATGATGGATGACTCACTTCGCTTGACTTTCAGGAAAAAAAATTATAAAAAAATAATGACCACAAGCTACAAAATTTTTACCTCCTTTCTGTGGGTTGTTTGTTGTATAACTAACCACACACTCCCTTACCTACCATCTCCCTCATTGGCCATACAAGGGTTTCTTAGAAGCGGGAACATCAGTTCTTCTTCAGCCAGTAGAACTTTTACCTAATGTAAAGCACTATCTAGCTCTGGGACTAGGTAGCGGCAAGACGTAGAAAACAGGAAATCCTGAACCTCCTCCCCCCGGGATAATCGAGTTCCCCTGCCTTAAGACTCAAAGTTGGCCCAGGCTCGCAGGACACCTTTATACACGCTTGCAAGGCGCCGTCCTCCATCTCAGGCGTCTCAGTTCTCAGTCCTGTTGAGTATCCCGCCCGGTGCAATTGATGTTGTTCTTGTCCAAAAACCTCTGTTGAAATGGGAGAACTGCACTTCCAATGATCTCATTTTTTGCAATCGTCTACCAACCACCCCAGAGTCAATTCTGGCGGTTGCAAAAAACTTATTTAAATAAATTGGATTCCCACATAAGAAGTAGTCAGATGGACATCAAACTTATTCGAAACACCGTTTACTTGTTATTGAAAGAGTTGTTCTAGTATTTTGGTTATCTAATAGAATCTAATTATCCAATTGATTCTGTCATAGTCCAATCATCTCCGTATCCACAAATTTGAATTTGAAAAAAAAAAAACGCTCACCAACTTTTTTTTTTCAGTTTCCAATACAGAGATTTTTCAACCAAGAGATATAGTTCGATTCATCGCAGATAGGCTTCGTTCGTATATATATAGAAGAGATTCTCCCAGGCAGACATAAGTATATATACACACATATATCCCAGAGATGTCAGAAATAGAAGACTTCAACTTTTCTAGTCTCAACGACGTTAGAAAGAGCTCATCGTTGCTCGGCTCGATGAACAAAATTTTGGTCGCCAACAGAGGTGAGATTCCAATCAGAATCTTCAGAACCGCCCATGAGTTGTCAATGCAAACCGTTGCCATCTATTCACACGAAGACAGATTGTCGATGCATAGATTGAAGGCTGATGAAGCCTACGTCATTGGTAAGAGAGGGCAATTTTCACCGGTTCAGGCTTACTTGGCGATCGATGAGATTATCAAGATTGCCTTGGAACATGGTGTCAACATGATTCATCCAGGTTATGGTTTCCTTTCAGAAAACTCTGAATTCGCAAGAAAGGTTGAGGAGGCCGGAATCAAATGGGTTGGCCCTTCATACAAGGTTATTGACTCTGTTGGTGACAAAGTTAGTGCTAGAACATTGGCCATCTCAAACGGCGTTCCCGTAGTTCCAGGTACCCCAGGTCCAATCGAAACAGTTGAAGAAGCTAAGGAGTTCGTTGAAAAATACGGATTCCCAGTCATCATCAAGGCTGCATTTGGTGGTGGTGGTAGAGGTATGAGAGTTGTTAGAGAAGGTGATGACATTGGTGATGCCTTCCAAAGAGCCACATCGGAAGCAGTTGCTTCTTTTGGTAACGGTACATGTTTCATTGAAAGATTCTTGGACAAACCAAAGCATATTGAAGTTCAATTGTTGGCTGATGGCTACGGTAATGTTATTCATCTTTTTGAAAGAGATTGTTCAGTACAAAGAAGACATCAAAAAGTTGTTGAAATTGCTCCAGCAAAGACATTACCAATCGAAGTAAGAGACGCTATTTTGGCCGATGCTGTTAAATTAGCTAGAGCTGCCAACTACAGAAATGCCGGTACCGCAGAATTCTTGGTTGATGCACAAAACAGGCACTACTTCATTGAAATCAATCCAAGAATTCAAGTCGAACATACCATCACTGAAGAAATCACAGGTGTTGATTTGGTTGCCGCTCAAATCCAAATTGCTGCAGGTGCCTCATTAGAACAGTTGGGATTATTGCAAGATAAGATCACAACAAGAGGTTTCGCGATCCAATGTCGTATCACTACAGAGGATCCAACAAAGAATTTTCAGCCAGATACCGGAAAGATTGAAGTCTATAGATCAGCTGGTGGTAATGGTGTTAGATTGGATGGTGGTAATGGGTTTGCCGGTGCCATCATTTCTCCACATTACGATTCAATGTTGGTCAAATGTTCATGTTCAGGTTCAACATATGACATTGCTAGAAGAAAGATGATTAGATCTTTGGTCGAGTTCAGAATCAGAGGTGTCAAGACTAACATCCCATTCTTGTTATCATTGTTGATGAACAAAACATTTATCGATGGTGAATGTTGGACAACTTTCATTGATGATACCCCATCGTTATTCTCAATGATGGCAACTCAAAACAGAGCTCAAAAATTATTGGCATACTTGGGTGACTTAGCCGTTAATGGTTCATCAATCGCTGGTCAAGTAGGCTTACCAAAATTGGAAAAAGAAGCTACTATTCCTACTTTACACGATCCAAAGACTGGTGCTGTCATCAATGTCGATTCGCCAGCTCCAAAGGGATGGAGAGATGTTTTGTTGGAACAAGGTGCTGAAGGATTTGCTAAGTCTGTCCGTGAGTTTGATGGTACTTTGATCATGGATACTACATGGAGAGATGCACATCAATCCTTATTAGCCACAAGAGTAAGAACAATTGATTTGTTGAACATTGCTCCTACCACAGCCCATGCATTGAGCGGTGCATTCGCTTTGGAATGTTGGGGTGGTGCTACATTCGATGTTGCCATGAGATTCTTACACGAAGATCCATGGGCTAGATTGAGAAAAATGAGAAAGTTGGTTCCAAATATCCCATTTCAAATGTTATTAAGAGGTGCCAATGGTGTTGCTTATTCCTCATTACCAGATAACGCCATTGACCACTTTGTCAAACAAGCCAAGGACAATGGTGTTGACATTTTCAGGGTATTTGATGCTTTGAACGATTTGGAACAGTTAGCCGTCGGTGTCACAGCCGTCAAGAAGGCAGGTGGTGTTGTCGAATCGACTGTTTGTTACAGTGGTGATATGTTACAACCAGGTAAGAAGTATAACTTGGCTTATTACTTGAACGTTGTTGACAAAATCGTAGAAATGGGTACTCACATTTTGGGTATCAAGGATATGGCTGGTACTTTAAAGCCATCGGCTGCTACAAAGTTGATTTCAGCTATTAGGGCCAAGTATCCAAACTTGCCAATTCATGTCCATACCCATGATTCAGCCGGTACCGGTGTTGCTTCTATGGTTGCGTGTGCCAAGGCTGGTGCCGATGTTGTTGATGTTGCTTCAAACTCGATTTCCGGGTTGACATCACAACCATCTATTTCCGCTGTTTTGGCTTCATTAGAAGGTGATGTCAATGCCAATATTGAACCATCGTTTGCAAGAGAATTGGATTCATACTGGGCTGAAATGAGATTACTTTATTCATGTTTCGAAGCTCACTTGAACGGTCCAGATCCAGAAGTTTACCAACACGAAATTCCTGGAGGACAATTGACTAATTTGTTATTCCAAGCTCAACAAGTTGGTTTAGGTGAAAAGTGGTTAGAAACAAAGAAGACTTACGAGGAAGCCAACAAGTTGTTGGGTGATATTGTTAAAGTTACACCAACTTCAAAGGTAGTCGGTGACTTGGCCCAATTTATGGTTTCCAACAAATTGACCCCACAAGATGTTGAAAAGTTGGCCAGTGAATTAGATTTCCCTGATTCTGTCTTAGATTTCTTTGAAGGTTTGATGGGTACTCCATACGGTGGGTTCCCAGAACCATTGAGAACTAACGTTTTACATGGTAAGAGAAGAAAGTTAAATGGAAGACCAGGTTTAGAATTAGCACCATTTGACTTGGCAGCTATCAAGAAGGATTTGACAAGCCGTTTCGATAAGATCACCGAGTGTGATGTTGCCTCGTACAACATGTATCCAAAAGTATATGAATCATTCAGAAAGAACCAAGATAAATATGGTGATTTGTCTGTCTTACCAACAAGATTTTTCTTGGCTCCACCAAAATTGAATGAAGAGATTTCAGTTACCATTCAACAAGGTAAAGTCTTGATTCTCAAGTGTATGGCCATTGGTGATTTGTCAGCCAATGGTACAAGAGAGGTTTATTTTGAGATGAATGGTGAAATGAGAAAGGTTACGATTGAAGATAAGAACTCTGCTGTCGAAACAGTAACAAGACCAAAGGCCGACCCAGGCGCTCCGAATGAAGCTGGTGCTCCAATGGCTGGTGTTGTTGTCGAGGTCAGAGTTAAGGATGGAACCGAAGTCAAAAAGGGTGACCCACTTTGTGTTTTGAGTGCTATGAAGATGGAAATGGTTATCTCTGCTCCAGTTGCCGGTAAGGTTGAAGGCGTTGCTGTGAAGGAAGGCGATTCAGTTGATGCAGCTGATTTAATCTGTAAGATAATCAAATAAGTTAATTCTTTTTTGTTTTTATGACTTCCCTTCCTTTCTACTTCCCTTTTAATTTTCACTTATTTCTATTTTGATATTTATTCTATTTTTTTCATTTCTTCGTATCGAGTACTTTTCATATATATACACATAATGCTGCCGTCTGTATCAGTCTTAACAGTTAAATTGATGCTGTTGTCATCCAAAGCTACTCTTTTCTCTCTGGTAATCTGAAGTTGCCAAATTAGGCTTATGCCAGAAGAGGCAGTCATGTTCTTATCATTTTCTACCCTCAGAATTCCAAGTCATATTACATATGCCATTAGCTACTCACTCACACCTTGAAGTATTAACTCAATTGAACACTCAGGAATTTCTGCATTGAAAGGTTTTATTCAATTAGATCTCAGAAGAATTATCCTTTTTTTTTTGTTGCTTCGATTGTACCTTCAGATAGAGAGTCCAATTGTAGAAAGTGAAATTTTGAATTCACCGAATAGCAATTTACCCAGTCTCAAAGCAGCAAAAGATTTTCCAACTTCATACTTCAATTGCTTTCAAACCTTTCAAACACACCGAGTAAGCCAATCATGGTAATAAAGAGGGAGCTGTTTTTTATAGCTCTGCTTTTTTCTTCTTGTGCCACTGCTTCCGCAAATGGCGTCCTTCAAACTGAGACTTTCAACTTAAATCTGCTAGACATTTCAGAATCAATCAATATCGAGAAGCCAGATACATGCCCACCATGTTTCAATTGTAACTTGAAGAACTTTGAGTGCACCCAGTTTTCGCAGTGCAATCCTTTTACTGGATTATGTGACTGTCGTGATGGATTTGGAGGCAATGACTGCTCGGAGCCTTTATGTGGGTCATTATCTGATGGACAAGGCAACAGACCAAAAAGGGGAGAAGATGACTCAAGCTGCGTTTGTGCAGATGGATGGGGTGGAATCAACTGTAATATGTGCTTGAAAGATTCTGTGTGTGACCTGTTTTTACCAGGTGACTTGAAGGGTACTTGTTACGATCAGGGTATTGTGGTGCATGTATTCCATTCGATGTGTGATGTCACAAATGAGAAAATTGTTTCAATTTTAGATGGCAAAAAACCACAAGTAACATTCAGCTGTAATCTGACATCAGAAGCTTGTAATTTCCAGTTCTGGATCCTGCAGAAAGAAAGTTTCTATTGTGATTTGAACAAGTGTTCTTATGAATATGACTTGAAGACTAATACAACCAACTACAACTGTGAGGAAGTTGAATGTAAATGTCTTCCAGATAGAATGTTATGTGGTGAGTCAGGTTCGATTGATATCTCCGACTTCTTGACAGAAACTATCAGGGGGCCGGGGGAGTTTACTTGCGATTTAAATAAGAAGGATTGTAAATTTTCAGAGCCAAGTATGAATGACTTGATTATGTCAGTCTTTGGAGACCCATCAATAACTTTACACTGTGCATCTGGTGAATGTTTACATATCAGTGAAATTCCAGGTTTCGAGACTCCTAGGAAATCTAGAATGACTCTTTTGCAACTATTCATTATTATTGGTTTGCTAGTTTCTACCATAAGTATTGTTGTCCTGTCTTTGATTTTTATCAGAAAGAGTCCTTTATTTGGATCAGATGATGTTATCGCTTTGAGTGATAATGATGAAGATGATGCCTCGCTTACAAATCATACACCAGCTATATTCTCATTTGAAAATGTTTCATATGATGTAAATGGTAAGAGAATCTTGAACAACGCTTTTGGTATTGTCAAACCTGGTGAGTGTCTTGCAATAATGGGTGGATCAGGTGCAGGAAAAACCACCTTGTTAGATATTTTGGCGAATAAAAACAAAAGTGGCAACAAACATGCTGATCTATATGTTAATGGTGAAAGACTCAAATCTGTTCATGACTACCATAGCTATCAAAAAATTGTTGGATTTGTTGACCAGGAAGATTATTTGATCTCAACCTTGACAGTTTATGAAACTGTTTTGAATAGTGCTTTACTAAGGTTACCGAGAAACATGTCAGTTACTGCAAAAAAAATGAAGGTTTTTGAAATCTTGCAAGAGTTGAGGATATATCACATCAGGGACAAAGTCATTGGCTCTGATTTTGAGAGAGGGATATCTGGAGGTGAAAAGAGGAGAGTTGCCATCGCTTGTGAACTTGTTACATCACCATCTATCTTATTCTTGGATGAACCAACATCTGGATTGGACGCTTATAACGCCAAGAATGTCATTGATTCCCTAGTGAGATTATCACACAATTATAAAAGGACAATAATATTTACAATTCATCAGCCAAGAAGTAACATTGTTGCATTGTTCGACAAGTTAATTTTGCTAAGTGCTGGAGAAACTGTTTATTGTGGAGACATGATGCAATGTAATGAATTTTTCAGTGAGAATGGATTTCAATGTCCCCTTGGCTACAATATTGCAGATTATTTGATTGATGCTACAACTTCCGATAACCCAAGTAGATTGTCACTGGCTTACAGCAGCTCTTCACTCGGCCATTCTCATGATGAAGAAAGTGATATACACAATATTAATGCTACCTCCGACGAAGATACCACAAGAGAATGGGAGCACTATGCTGTTCATCGCGACGAATACAATAAGTTTACCACTGGTAAGGACAAGACTAAGACAACAACACTGCTAACTTCCAAGAGAATAAATACAATTTTCAAAAATTCACTTTTGGCCGAACTGTTGAAAGAGGAAATTTTACAGTTGAACAAATCATTTGAGGAATACTCACCAGATAGTCCAGTATCTATTTTGAAATCAAAGCCAAGCTATTTGAAAGCAAGTTTCATTTCGCAGTTGCTGATTCTTTCATCAAGAACATTCAAGAACTTGTATCGTAATCCGAAGCTATTGTTTACCCAATATGTCTTGTCAATATTTGTTGGGTTTTTCTGTGGCTATTTGTATTATGACGTTTCCAATGATATTAGTGGGTTTCAAAATAGATTGGGATTATTTTTCTTTTTGTTGACATTCTTCGGATTCTCAACCTTAACAGGATTACATTCATTCTCAAATGAAAGGATCGTCTTCATCAGAGAAAGGTCGAATAACTATTACAATACGCTTAGTTACTATGCCAGTAAGATTATTTGTGATGTTATCCCATTAAGAGTTTTCCCACCCATACTCTTGGCATGCATAATTTATCCTTTGATAGGCTTGAACATGGAAAATAATACATTTTTCAAATGTATGTTGATTTTGGTTTTGTTCAATTTGACTGCAGCCGTTGAGATTCTCATAATCGGAATTTTAATCAAAGAACCAGGAAATGCAACATTGTTAGGTGTATTGGTGTTATTGTTTTCCTTGTTATTTGCTGGATTGTTTATTAACCAAGAAACAATTCCAATTCAAATAGAGTGGCTTCAAAAACTTTCCGTGTTTCATTATGGATATGAGGGATTGATTGTCAACGAAGCTAGAACATTGACATTGAAGGAGAAAAAGTATGGCTTGGATGTTAGTATTCCTGGAGCAGTTATTTTGAGTACTTTTGGATTTGATGTTGGTGCTTTTTGGTTTGACGTTTGGTGGCTACTCGGAATGCTTGGAGTCTTTGTTACCACCGGATTTTTATGTTTGCACTATTTTGTTTATGAGAAGAGATAGAGGATTTGCAAGAAGTATTCATTACAAGGGGAAGAAAACTGGATTATTTCATTATTTCGAAATCATTTGAACCTAGGCTTATATAAATATCGCTTAACTCACAAAAATTGTTGTACGAAAACTCATAACTAAGTTTATTTTTTTACAATAACTTTAAACATCTGCCATATTCAAACACAATCAATGCCCTTCTTAGGTCTTTCAAAGAGAGGAGAGGGAGCATACAAACCACGGACAATTGAAGCAAAACATCAATTATGTATTGATTCCCTGCTTCAATGCATATGAATATATTTGTATCGAACAGATAATTTTTAACCCCTCCCCCAAAGAAAGGTTTGTTTTAACTCAAAAACTTAAACAGACAGGTCATGTAGGCAAGCAAATTAAACAAGAATCATGATACACCAACAAGCTTGAGAGCGATAGAAAGGCCATGAGAACTTTTGATCAGCTTGACAGTGTTTTGGTTTGTAGCATCTAGCAGTAGTATTATTAAAATCGGAACTGAATTTTGGGGCGTGTACTCACAAAGAAACTTTTACATATTTATCACCACCAAGAATAGCGTCCAGTATATTTGCTGAAATACTCTTACTCGCCTTCAACCAAAGGAATTAGTAAATGAAGGCTATTCTACTCAAGAATAGAACAACCCCAGTTGATCCATATTGTATAAGCTTTGAAGCAGAAGGATGTCAAACACAGTTTATACCTTTGCTTGAACATTTTCATTTGAATAAAGACTCAGTACTGAAGTATCTTTCTTCTAGCACGTTCTTAGACGAAACTTCCTCGATTATAATAACATCACAAAGAGCTGTTGAAGCTTTTAATGAAAGTATAGAGTTAATCCCATCTGAGTTTAGCCATTTGAAGAAATTAATCCATGAAAAACCAGTTTTTACTGTTGGACCTGCAACGTCCAAAATATTAAGCGATGCTGGTTTCAAGGATATTAGAGGTGGAGTCGAAGCTGGAAATGGGACTAAACTTTCTGAGATCATTTTGAAAGATAAAATTTTCGAAGATGCTACCAATAGGCAAAAGGAAATCTTGTTTTTTACCGGTGAGACAAGAAGAGACATTATACCCAGAAGGCTTTTAGGTGAAGGTTTCAATTTGGTGGAGAAAGTATTGTATAAAACAGTTGAGATGACCGACATCAACCTCAGATTTCAGAATCTGATAAATGAGATTGACCATGAGACTAGTGAAGAAACTTGGATAGTTTTTTTTTCACCTCAGGGAACTGATGGTATCATTCAGTATATCAACTCAAATAAAGAACGTCTCAAAAATTTCAAAGTTGCATCGATAGGCCCAACAACTGAAGATTATTTGTTGGAAAAGGGAGTGGTTCCCCACATAATATCACCAAAGCCCGAGCTGATTTCTTTGTTATCTTCGATAAAGCTGCATTCGTCCTTATGAGGCTTCATTATTTTTATCAGCCAATTTACTGTTTCTTCCAAAGTTCATATTTATAGAATAATAGATTTACAAATAAACCTCAATCAAAGCATTACCAAATGTTCCCTTTAAATGAGCAATTATAATTCAGTTTGGAGAGAAACTCAGGGTATCAACTAAAATTCGAAAACTATTTTGTCCAATTCACTGACAACGGTCACTGTCTCTGATGAGTTTTTGTAATCAATTTCCATAGCAAACTCCCCATCTCTGTATCTGCTCATACTCAACTTTTCGTTAAGCTCGACACCAGTACTTATACCCAAACCGACTTCATTACTATTAATTCTCAGTAATTGTTCAAGGACATCTTCCTGTAACTTTATCTCAACTTTGGGTAGAGTTAATTTTCCTACCTTCAAAGGAATCAAAACTAAATCGATAGGATTCAACTCGAAATCATGCGTAGATGCATCCATATCAACTGACTTCGGAGAGATATCAAATCCAAAGCTCTTTTTCCCACTTATCATCCAAGAGTTGTTTTTTTCGCTCTCATTTATCAACATATCAAAATGAAATTGTGCGTAGTTTCTGGATTTGCTTTCTTCAAATACTACCCTTTTTTTTTTCTTTTTGTGAACGTTCAATTTTGATTTCAATGACTCCATTTGCAAATCAGTGGTTGACACAGAAGATGTGCCATTTTTTTGAATATACATTCCTGGGCTGGTTCTACTACTCTCCAGTGGAGTAAGAATTCCTGGAGAAGAAGAATTCGACAAAATTGGTGTTGGAGCCTTAAGCAAAGCAGTGTAATCATTGGACAGGTTTGGCGATTTCAACTCCGCTTGGGTACCACCAATTTCTTGAGCGTATGAAAGTGGAGCCTTTCCACTCCAGGATGTGGTTGACTTGATGAAAAGTTGCAGTGTTATTGGTGCACCAACAGCGTAATGAGGTGCTTCTGGATATTTTAATTCTACCTGATGAATAACTTGAGTTAGGGGGATTGGGACTTCGAGGTGTAATGATCTGGTGATTGGTTTGTAGTCGATGGTTTGAAGCAATTCTTTGACACAAAACCTATTTTCTTGTTTAAACTTTTTGAAAAAGTCATAAATAAACTGGTGAAATGGCTTTACTTCATTTTCATCCGAAGGGTTGTTCAATGAAATAGAAAGATTCTCAAGCAATTCTTGGTAGTGATTACCAATACTGATGATACTTTCAAAAGAGTAAAAGTTTAGTTTTATCAGCAAGCATGATTCCATTTGTTGTAAACACAAATTTAAGTTGAAGATGCCTCTCAAATTAGGATTTCGATCCAAAGCACTCATAAACTCACTTCTGATCATCACCAAACATTCACTTTTGAGCTCAATGTATTGAATCTTCAAGGACATGGATTCAGATTCATCAACACCGCTTTCTATGTCTCTCCTTTCGATTTTGTAGAAATATTTTTCTGGATGACCACCAAAACTAACCTTTCCAGTCTCAGGTCTTCCAACTGTTGTGATATTGAACTTAGAGGCAGAGCTTTCATTGGCAGTCAAACTCACATCAATCAATCTTATTGGACTTTTTGGATCAATGGAACCAATGGAGAAATTTGAATACAACAAATGAGACTTGAAAATATCTTGCACAGTGACACTTATTGATAATGTTGTGTCGACCATTTTCTTAAATATGAACGTATGCAAGTCTTCATCATTGTCTTGATAAAATGACACTTCGGCTCTCATTGGTAGCAAGGAGTATTCTCTGCGACAAGTATAAGGAATCAGGACCTCTAGCTCTTCGTTAACTAAAGTATCAGCATCAACTTGGAATGATACAAGTCCAATGTTATTGAATTCTGAATGTATGACCAGTAACTCTAATCCAGAAGACGTGGTAACTTTTGGGATGGATGTTTGAAACATCAGATCATAGTCATCGCAAGAGAGTGAGAATGATAAATTATTGATATTGACTGAACCGATATTTATGCTCAAGTGCATTGACTGCTTGTCTAAGCATCTAGATAGAGGGACAGAGATTTTAGCCGAAAAATTAGATTGCATATCAAAAGCCGAAAAATTTGGAAACAATTTGATTTCATTCTGTGTTTGCAAATTGGCGATCAATGTGACAGTCCCCATATTTAACTGCAAATCAATGACTTTGAATTTATCGTCAACGACATGATTCGTAAACAACTTCATTTTCGTACTGAGGTTTCCGATGTCTTCAGCTATAAGATCAATTATGTCTCCAGGATCATTCGCATTAGATAATCTCAACTTAGCAGAAACGATATTGAGGATATCCAAAGACTTCAGCTTCTCTTTGAGTTCAATTTTCAAGGGTAGGTAATAGCTATTGACACCATCACATTCTAGCCACCTACCAGTATCCACCGTAATAAGCTCATCAACAGGATAGGAAAGTCCTTCGGAGGTTGACTTCGTGGCCTCGATCAACCTGTCGATACTTTCCGCAATCACGGTAGACTCTTTATCATCGCAAGAGGCAGTAGACAACAAATCAAGATACGAACCAAGTAATGTCTGAGAAAGCAGAACCACTTTCGCACTATCTTCAATATTTTCAGCTGAGTAAACCATTTTTTCCAAACACTCGATATATAATTTCAATAGCTGACAACTGAGGAAATCCCAACCTTGAGCCCTGTAAAATTCAAAGCAAGGGCCAGTTATATCACACACTTTTTGATACTCGCCATTATTTTTCAAAATCAATGCGATTTCCATGGACAATATATCAACAGTTCTTGGTCTGCTGTCAGTGATACTGAAGTTTTCAATAATCTCTTCGGTCATCGTCTTGAATCGGGTTTCAAAAGCCAGCTGGGATGACAAATCCAATTTAAGAGCCTGATTGGATATTTTGATTGGTATCAAAGGCTGCTTGTTCAGTGAAGGTGTATCAATGAGTACGTCGGACACGAGTCCAGATATCTTGTAGCTAAAACATTCGGCCAATTTTACAAACAGATCCCTCTGAGACAATCTCAATTCACCAACAAATTCAATCAATTGCAAAAGATGGCTTGAAGTGGACAGTGTTAAATTTTTTTCAAAGTTTTCGACTATTATATCATTTGATAGAAAATCTTCAATAAGCTCAAATATGAAGTAAGATGCTTCATATATATTCTCATAACATAAGTCGTTCACCTCGACGATAAACAATCTCAATCTTCTAAACAACTCAATAATATTCATTGATGAAAATGTCAACGATGTTGCTGTGGTTGATGTTGAAAGCAATAGCGAAGTCTGCTGAGAAAAAATGAAACAGTACAAATCAAACCTCTTTAAAGTTTCATTGAATAGCAAATCAGCAATATTGAAATCCTCCCCGTACTTCTTATCATCTATAAAAGTATGTTTAGTGAGAGAATTGCCTTCAAAACCGAGTCCAAGCCATTCAAATGAGCTGATATTTATTAATTTATTTGACACCTTTAGCAACCTATCATACTCGGTCAAAGCGTAATCATGAAGATTCATTTGAGAATAACACATAGCAATGTAAGACTGTAGTATGAGCTGAAATGAGGGATTGGCTATTGTTTGGGAAGACAAAGTCCTTACCAGCTCTTCATAGATCAGTAGTCTTTCTGCGAATGACTTTAAAATATTTTCCTTCAAAGCGGAAATCAAAGAACTCCATCCAGAATTTACTTCCAGTGCAGCATTTTCATTTGGCTTCAAATGCACAATGTGGCTGGTTGTGTCTGCTGGTGTGGAGAAGTCTATCTTTAACTTTGCCAGTAACTTTGGCTTTCCTATCATTGACAATGATGATTCAGAACTTTCAGATAAATTGTCGTCAGAGACCAGTACAACTAGCCATTCCATGGGTATTAATTGATCCTCCACCTTTTGTTTAATCCACTCCTTAATAACAGGTCGGACCTTTGCTCTATATTCATCCAAAGTTGTAAGTTTGACAAAAATTAACCTCAAATACGGTGTTTTATTGTTATTAGAACGGACTATAATATTATGGTAATATTGGTCATTTTGCTGAGCACTGTTAACCTTCGAGATTTGCTGCAAGGAAGGTGATACTGTTTCCTGAATCAAATGCAATCCTAGTTTGTTGATTGATTTCAATGGAGATGTTGGTGAATGCTTCCAATGTAAATTTGACAAGGGAAGTTTAGACAAGAAGTCCTGCTTGACTGATGCATTATATACATTGAACGGGTCATAGTAACCAACAGAGATGGAATTCAAGTCAGTATATGAAGTTTCAAGCGTCATCGATTTATGATACCTCACTCCAATGCTGATCTAGGACTTATATTGGATGACCTCCCGAAAATTGTATGTTCATTACTCGAGCAAGCGCTGTCTTTTGGAGGAAAAATCTAGGAAAAAAAAAACCAAAACAAATTGAAAAGAGTTGAAGATTAACCAAACGAACAATCAAATACATAGACAATTATATCTTCAACAATTGCCTACGATGTCACAAAGCAATAGCAATAGTAATAACAACAGCTTTAGTCGAGGGAAACACTCTTCTCGATACAGTCTTCTATCAAAGACCAAGAGTAAGCTTTATTCAAAGTTGAAACCAAAAGGTAAATCAAGCATTTCGGATGGCAATTCAACAACCATACTCAACTATGCCAATAATGATTCTACTTTCAATGGAACAAACTCTTTTCACAATGGGAATGCAACTGCACCATTGATTGTGGGTAATACCTCTTTCAACCCAAACAATTCACAGTACTATCGAAAGATTATGCAATCATCCAAATCAACGTTACATACTCAGATACCAGTACAGAGGAATACCTCCAATGTTTCAAAACTTTCAGTATCTTTCAACTCCAAGTCTCCTTTTTATAATGCTACAGTACCTTACTCACAGTCAAATACTTCGTTGATATCCAACACTTCAAGGATTTCCAAACTCTCCAATATCAAGGCTAAGAGATCAGTTCTCTCAACAACTTCCAGCGATGATGTTCTTTCTTGGATGAAGACTTTGAGGTTGAAGGCTGAAAATCTGTTGAAAGAAGCCGAGAAACAAGAAAAAGAGTTCGAAGAAGAAATTGAGGTTGAGAAAAGAACTTCTGATCGCAAAAGCCAAGTGGACGAAACTGGTTTCGTTCAGCTAGGAGAGTTTCTTGAAAGACTGAAAGGTTTGGAAAGTGAGACACAGCCTCAAAGTGTTGTAAATAATCACGAAGAAGAAGAGTTCATCGAGGAAGAAGAGCAAGACCTGCTAGTTGACAAAACACAGTTTCCAGATGTTCAATACTCAGAAGAAGTCTCTGAGTCAGAGTACCTAGAATCAAAAATACCGAATGGTGTTGTTCATTCTACAGAACTGTCAAGCGGCAAAATAGCACAAGACTTTATAGAAATTCTTGATACGGATGAAGAAGAACTAGAAGGAACAGATTCAACGTCATACGAAGAAAAACATCAATATTCAGAAAGAGGCACATCAGAAGAGTTTGATTCTGAAAATTTTACAGAATATGATAGTGACTCCAGGGAAGTTCATAAAGACCCATATGAGAGCTTTGAGGTAGAAGCTGAATCCGACAGAGCTTCTGAAGCAGGAACAGAAGAAAGTGACCTTGAGGGCAATCATGTGTATAATGGTGAAAAAGATGATGAAGGTGCAGAAGTTGAAGAAGTTGAAGAAGTTGAAGAAGTCGAAGAAGTTGAAGAAGATGATGAAGATGAAGAAGTTGAAGAAGATGATGAAGATGAACTAGCCGAGCAAGCCGAAGTAGATGAAGTAGCTGAAGTAGCTGAAGTAGATGAAGAACTAGAAGAATTTGACGACGACAACGAAGAAGAAGAAATAGCTACAGTAACAAATGTACCTACACTGATATCTGAGAGTCATTTTCAATACTCAACAAGCAGTAAGCCAAGTATGCTCAACTCATTTAATTATCATGAAGCAGATGATGTCGATACAGACTCCGAAGGAAACTTCATAGAGGATGGTGCAGTCGATGAATTTGAAGAATTTGAGAGGAAACCAGAAAAAGTCAAAAAGATTAGCATTCTCGATGTAAATAGCATAGAGGAACACAATCACATACTTGAAAAGCAGCACACTCACTATGGTAGCGCTGAAGAAGAAGAAGAAGAAGAAGAAGAAAAAGAAGAAGAAGAAGAAGAAGAAGAAGAAGAAGAAGAAGACGAAGAAGAAGAAGAAGAAGAAGAAGAAGAAGAAGAAGACGAAGAAGAAGAAGAAGAAGAAGAAGACGAAGAAGAAGAAGAAGAGGAAGGGCCACTCATCCAAAGTGGATTTTCTGATTCTAAATTCGAAAACGAAAATACTTTTGACTCCAGAGTGGCAAAGAGTAATGTCATAGAAGAGCCTATCCTCTTGTCCAGTGATGACGAACAATGTGAGACCGATTATGTTGATAATATCAGTATAGAGTCACATGACGTGTCTGGAAATAATGAAGACTCGTCTAAAGACGAGAACTTGATTAGCGACTCAGCCGATCTGTTGCTGCCAGATAATGAACAAGTGGGACAATCATTTAAAATCGATCCAGGCTTGATAGAATCAGCTCTTCTTGCTTTGAGTGCAGTGGGACAAGATGAATCAGAAGTGCGAGGTCATAAAGATGCAAAAAACTTCTCACCAATCAGTAGTGATTCAGGTGCTAGCAAAGAAGATTCACAAATGCATGATATGAATGTAGATGCTAATTTGACCAAAGATGAATCAAACGAGCAGATAGATATCAAACAAGAACTGGAGCTGAATGAAACAGATTTTAATGAAACAGCGAATTTTTTCAGTGCTGTCAATCACACCACAATAATAGATCCATCCGATCTGGATCTCGAAGTTGAATCCGAACAACTCAATACAGAGTCCATATTAGATGACTCATTTTGCAACAGAAAAGAGGTTCATGTCAATATCAGCGCCCCTGGAATAATTAGGGCCGAATCAATTCCGCAAGTTGTTCCATCCAAGAGAAAGCGCAAGTCAAATATGTTTGACTCTTCGTCTTCCGAAAGTGAGAAGGAGGAACCTGAAGCAGATCCAGGTATATTAGGTTTCTCTTTGTTGAACATCGTAGAATCATCTCTTATTGAGCATGACAGAATTCTGTCTGAGAGTCTCTCTTCATCTTCTTGTCTCGACAGTCAAAACACTATGTTCTTAATGAGCGAACCGCATGAAGTGAATACAGAGGAGAAGTTGATGGAGAAAGATCCATCAGAAAAACAAAAACAATCTAGTGAGGCTCATCTAGAGGCACAGGAACTTGAAGCAAATAGCGACATTGAAGAGGACCAAAATGGAGACGAAACTAGTGAAATTTACGTAACTGTTGACGGAGTTTCATTCAATGATTCAAGTACGGAAAGCCAAAATGAAGACAACACCAATGGGGCATCTTATGATTCACCTTCTCTTGAAGCTCTGTCCATCGAAATTACTCCGATGAGATCTGAGAAGCAAGACGAAGAGGGCTTGGAAGAGTTTTATACTGTCGATGAAGGTATAGAATCGAATGATTTACTTCCCCTTTTTGAAGATGAAAAACTGAATGAATCAGGCAGTTTTGTTGATGATCCAAAGGATGAAGATTACGGGGCAACTTATTCGTTTGAGGGTGCATTTCATGAATCATCGGTTAGTGGTTTGGAATCTAATTGTGTAAATCAGGAAGATACTGAAATAGATTACACTAACGAAAAAAAGCTGAGGTACCCACTGAAAATAGAGCAATTTATCGATGTTGAAAATCTTGATGCTGCGGACCTTTTAGACATGAACTCAGAAAACAATAGTGATAAAGGCCCGCATGATCAGCATGATGTTGTATACCAGGAAACAATCTCTGCTGAAGAAAGTCAGCAGATCGAGACTCCCGCACTCGACACTACTGAACTCAAAAGTGATTCAGAACAAGAACAAAGTGGGGTGAGACAGCTTGTTGATTCCCAGAAAAAAGTCTCATCTATTGCATCACCCCAAGAAGCTTTAGAAATGCCTGAAAATGATAACGGATCTTCTTCATCTGAAACGAGAATGTTCAACGATTCTGAAGTTATCATAACCCTGGAACTGGATTCAGACGAACCTGCTGCAAAAAGCGTCAATCATCCTCATACGCGCCGTCATAGTTTTATAACAATTTCTCAGCATAGGGACGAAAATCAATTGGAACAACTGGTTATCACAACTTCTGATGAAACAGGAGCAATTGTTTCAGTCTCCACCATTTCTGAGATTGGTCCGCATGAGGAACTCCTGGAGTTCACATCCGAGAACGTTTTTCAAGCTGATGGTGTCAGCGAATACGAAGAGATAGCTTCAGAAAAGCCAGAGGATGTCGATTTTGGTACAGCTTTCGAACTTGCTAGCGATAATTCTGACTTGAATTTGGACACCGAAAGTGAAGTTGATTACAAAGATGTTGATGTCGTCAAGGTGGATTCAGATTCTAAGTCAAAATTGGCTGGGGAAGTTTCCATCAATGAGGTATTTCGCGATAACAATAACTCTAATTCTTTCAAAACCCTTAATGAATACACCGATGGAGACTCACTGAAGATCATACAACCGGAAGACCTTGTTGAAGATGATTTTAAGCGTGATAATGTATTGAGTATGAAGGTACATCAAAAACTCAAACTTGCTGATGATGACTTGAAAGTTGTAAAGGAATTTGCTCTGGATGAAAAGGATGAAGCGGAAGATCAACAACAAACTGGTTCGGTTTCTTTGGATCTGGAATCAACTGAAAACTTTCCCAAAGATGAACAAGGTACGAAACGAGCATTGGATGACGACACTTCAAAAATAGAGGGTGAAGACCAAGTTTCAACATTCAAAAGAATGAAGACTTATATTAGTGGCATTTTTGGAACTAGCTTTTCACAACCACTTCCTTCCGCGGATGAAGCTGTTTCTTCAGGTGTATCAGCAACTACAAATATCAGTCCTGGTCAAAATTTGGAAAGAAATAGTATACAAGACGCAGCTGAGAACGAATATAATCAGCTTTCGAATCAGTCTCCAGATGTTGTTACGCCGGACCCAGAGAGAAATGGTGGAGTTGTAGAGTTGGAGTCTACATTAATTCAGGATAAGATGATCATTGAAAGCGTGTTTGAAGACGATCCTAAAATTGAGGAGGTTGAGGAAATAACTGTCATTTCACTTCATTCTGGTTCTGATACTCCCGAGAAAGAAGATAACTCATCAAATCATGTTGATATTCATGATTTGACGCCTACGCCTTCTGGGAACGCCTTTCAAGTTGAGGGTTCATTAGTGCAAGATAATTTCAATCTTCAAACTTCTGTGGCTTCTGAAGATGTTAATCCTTCAGAGCCCATAACAGAGGACTCGGTATCTGAATCGACAAAGCTTTCTTCTGGACAGGAGGTTGAACAAATAGAAGAACACGAATTGAAAGAAGAAAAATCTGATGTTAATGAAGAATTAGAGTCCCCAACTTTTGAGAAAGAATACACGCGTGCTCATGAAGACACAACAGCAACAGTACATCTGAGAGGCAGCAAACAGGAGTCGGTGATCGATCTAAATGAAATTTTGTCTAAGGAGTCATTTGTTACTCATTTTCATGACGATTTACCAAGCTCTCCATATGGAAGCTTACCTGCAACTCCAGGCTCCAATGAAAATCAGCCTATTTCTTTACCGCAATTGCTGATATCCAAGACACGGAAAAGGAAGGCTGTTTCGGCATTTTCTGCAATAAAGAGAAGAGCTTCAGGGAAGCCCTCAGACTCAGCCATATCGTCTGATATAATAGAAAACATTCTCACAGCAGTTGAAAATCCGTCACCGTCAAACGCTTCAACACCTCAAGCTGTCTCTAAGAGTAGTAGATCATCCAAACTCATCACTATGAGAACGAGAAGTGGCAAGTATGTTGGAGGTATCAATGAAAGAGAAATTGCAAAATTGCAAAAACAAGAGAAAGAGGAGGAGAGAATAATCGAAAATGTCGCCAAAGGTTTTATCAAGGCAAACAGCAGTGTAAGTGATGTTGCTAGTGACTGGGGAGCTACTGAAGAAGCGAGTAAGTATGTTTATTCTGTCAAAACTATTTCAGAAAATTCCGAATCTGAACATAGTGATGTAAATTTTGACCTGAGGCAGAAGGAGACCACACATACTACCTACAATGATATTAGAATAATTCACAAAGAGGAGGCACTTCAGAAAGACAATCAAGAAACATATGATAAAGATTTGGTTGAAGTCCATAAATTTGAAGAAGAAGAGAGTGAAGATGTAGCTGAAGCTCCAAAAACAGAAGAAAAAGCACCAAGAAGAGGTAGAAGGAAAGTGGACACAATTAATGACATCAATAGTCCTAGTGTTGGTAATGCTCCAATTTCACTAGATACTGAAGCTAAAGATACTGATGCTTTGACTGCACCTAAGAAAAAAAGAGGGAGGAAGCCCAAGGTTAACAACACTTCCGGTACAAAAAAGGCTGAAAAGGCTTTAGGAGATTCAGAAGAAAATAAACCAAAACCTAAGAGAGGTAGACCGAAGAAAAAGGCTATTTGAAGTGCTAGAATATAGTTTGCTGAAGTCCAATTAGCGTACAATTCAACTCACTCAAGAGCACTATGCGAGTTGTGTATTGATTATGTTGGTGTACTGGTATCATGTGTTATATAAATTTATCACTTTTCTTTGTTTGATGATTTTTGAGAATGAAGGCCAACTTTTCAGGATGTTATGAAAATGGAGCTTTAATATAAATTCTATTTCACTTATCCACAGAATTGACAAAACATGAAAATGAATAAAAGGTTATCAGGTCGATATTTAAACTGAGAATTCACAGGTTGAAAAGAACAAATATCAGGCCATATGCCCCATGAAATACTCATATGAAGAAAAAAATATGACTGTCGTAATGATTGATCTGGTAACAGAAGGGGCCAATCCTCTGTACATCCTCCTTGTTGGGAACTTCAACTTCCTTTTGATAGTTGGAAGCTTTTCATTTCCAGCTTGAACTCTCAATATGTTCGAAACAATGTCTCGTTGATTCAAAGACTTTATAGTATCTATGGGAAAGACACATATCCAACTGAATATACCGGAAAGTGCGCCTGCAACTGCAATTGAAGTTGGTCCGGCTGGTATTTCCAAACCACCTAAACTCAAAGTTTGACTTTTAGTCGTCAAGGCAGTGAATGAAATTTTCACTGTCTCATATACCGCAAAAAACAACCCATTACTGATCGAGTCTCTCAACAAATGATACCTGTAACCAGAGTATAATCCTATTAGCCCTTCACTCTTTATGATTTGGGTAGCCACTTGAAAGATATTTCTGGGAATAGCTACCGGAGTCTTTGACATACTGTGTGTTGCCTTATTTTCGGAACCAACCAATACTGAAATCTGAGAGAACAACTTTGCAAACTCAAATGGACATGCAAAAGCCGAAACGACCAGACCAGCTATGAATCCAGAGGAAATCGCAACAGGAAGGTTATTCAATGCCAAAACAGCAACTTCACTCTTAATGAAAGTGCCAGATGTTGTTAATGGTTTGTAAATCGCTTCTTGAACTGTTGCCATGTGTGGCTTCAACGATGTGTACAACGAAACACCAATAGATTTTGCGCATGATGCAGTTATTAGCGGCGCCGATAAACCTCTATATAACCCTTTAATACCTTCATGTCTTATTGTTTTCTGGAAGCATGTGAAGGAGTTTTTGAACTTATGAGTTTGCATTCTTGTTTTCACTGTATCTAGTGGATACCCAACGGTGGTTGATAAAATGGATGCTGAATATGATAGTATTGCTGGTTTCCACGGTTGTAGCTGATCTGGGAAAGTAAATATTGGGTTCTCTATATGCTTATCACCAGTAATAGCTGTTATTACCGTTCTTTTCGTTGGTTGAGGCATGCTGGACATTGTTGTAATCTATTGTTGAACCAACTGCGAAGTGAAATATAGGAAAAAAATGTGGAATGCAAAAAGTCAAATGTGATATATTTACAGGAGATATGACTGTAGCAGAAAATATTAACAGGAGAGCTTGCAATCTATTAAAGTCTTGATAACAGAAGCCTTACCCAGCAGGAATATTGTAGAAAGTTGTTGAATGAATGCATCATGAACTAGGTTAAGCTTATCTCAGTGAAAAAAAAGCATTCGGGACTTCCGAGATAACTTGAGGTCGGAATTCATATTTCTCGACCTCTTCAGTTTAGGCTTTGACACTTTTGTATACATAAAGGATTAAAAGAATTTGTTTCTTGATACTCAGTTTATCAAGTTAGTTGCAATGATTGACAAAAGCCTTTTTGCAAGCCATTGAGCACTTGAAAGAAGTCTAGATGTGGTACCCTCATGTTTCAACTTTGAGAATGAATGTCTAGCGCATGAGCACCAACTCTTTTCAAAAAAGGTTTACATCAACTCTCAATTATATTTAAATACAACACCAACGGAACTTTCTAATTCCTATTGAAACAGAACGTCCTCTAAATCACAAAGAGCACAAAACTTCTATGAGTCGGAATCTGATGGGGAAGGGATAAATAACCAAATAAGGAAGTTGCCTAAATTAGAAATATAAATGTCAGGAAAAAAAAAATGAAAAATTGAAAATCGCAAACAAATCAACGACATACATTTTGAGAGAGGCAAAAAACTCGGTATCCAACTTGAAGAAAGTGTGACTCAAATACCAATAACATCTGAGACTTATACTGAATCAATTATGTCGAGTGGCTCATCATCAGTTTGGAGTAATGCCACCAAGTTTGTGTCTACTCATAGATCTGCAATTCTCATTACAGCAGCCGTTGGCGCTTCTACTGCTGGTGCTTATTACTACTTGAATCAACAAGATAAAGTTGAAGTTGGTGATTCATCTCTGTCAAAGAAGAAGAAGAACAACAAAAAGAAAAATAAAAAGTCAACTTCAACTTCAAAGGAAGCTGAAACTGCTCCTCTTGATGTAAGTTCTTATCCAGTAGATGAATCCACTGGTTTACCAAAAATCACAGATGAATTAGTCAAGTCTTTATCTTCAGAAGATAGAGAAAAGTGGGCATCCGAATTGAAGGAATCTGGTAACAAGGAGTTCAAGAAGAGAACAGATGAGGCATATCACAAAGCCATTGCTTATTACACTGCTGCTTTGCAATGTAAAGAAGATGCTGTCTACTATTCAAACCGTTCAGCATGTTACGTTGGTTTAAACGATTACAATAAGGTTATTGAAGATACCACTAGTGCTCTCAAGTTGGATCCAGCTTATACCAAGTGTTTGATCAGGAGGGCTCAGGCTTATGAGAGCTTGGAACAATATGAAGAAGCTATGTATGATTTAACAGCCTCATCGATTTTTGGTGGTTTCAACAACAAGGCTACAGAGCAAACTTTAGAGCGTATTTTACAAAAACATTCCCTTAAGATTGTTGCTAAAAAGCCAAGTAACCCACAATTGCCAACTGCTTCATCTATTGCTGCCTTCTTTGGTGCTTTCATCCCAGAATTGAAAATCGAGTCTATCTCAGAAGGGTCCTTAGAAAACGATTCTGCTGACTCCTTCTTGGCTGAAGCATTAAGACAGATTCAATTGAGTACTCCAGAATCGTATGATGCCGCTGATGTTGCCTTAAAACAAGCTTGTGAAAGATACGGTAAAGATTTATTCAACGATTCCCCTAATGCAAAACAAGCTGCTATCGCTTTCGAATATATGGGAGCTTTTGAATTTTTGAAGAATGAGGCGGAAAGTGCTTTGAACTATTTGACTTATGCTATAACTTTATCCCCAAGACCAAGAGCTTATGTTATTTTGGCATTGATATACGCTGATAGAGGTGAATTCAATAGAGCTAACGAGTCATTCGAATCTGCTCGTGAAATCAACGAAAATGATCCTGATATTTACTACCACTTGGGTCAATTATACTATTTACAAGGACAATTACCTGATGCTAAGGCCAATTTTGAGAAAGCCAAAGAGTTGAACCCTCTTAACGTTTATGCTTATATTCAATTGGCTTGTATTTCATACAGAGAAGGTAACAAAGAAGATGCTGAAATCAAGTTTGCCGAAGCTAGAAGAAAGTTTCCAACTTCGCCAGAAATTCCTAATTATTATGGTGAAATCTTGGCTGATAGTGGCGATGAAGCTGGGGCTATCAAGCAATTCGATACTGCTATCAGATTACAGGAACTGGTTTCAGGATTCTCTATTGGTGCTGTTCCATTAATCAACAAGGCTACTTTGCTTTACAAATCGCAAACTGAACTCAGTGAAATTAGCGATGTCTTGGAAAGAGCCTGCAAGTTGGACGTCAAATCAGACTTAGCCAGAATCACATTGGCTCAGTTGAGATTACAACAGGAAAATGTTGAAGATGCCATTAGATTATTCACAGAAGCTGCTGATTTAGCAAGGAGTCCACAAGAAAAGGCACACGCTACATCATTTGCTGAGGCTGCCAAGATGCAAATTAGAATTAGAGGTGATCCAGTTTTGACTCTGAAAATTCAAGAGTTAACTCTTGCCGCTGGTGTTGCTTTATAAGTTGTTTAGAAACCTAAGTCCCCTTTCGCAAAAAAAACTTTGTTCGTGATTATAAGAATTGTTAGTCTGTATGTATATAATTAATTTGAAGATTTTCACAATGTTTATGATGACTTTCTATGGTAAATAAGTCTAGTAGCCAAAATATATGGATACACGGATTGCAGCAGGGATCAAAAATGAATTTAAAGCTTAGTCTCCTTATTAGAATCGAAAATCTTTTTACCCATTTTGAAAACCTGCTTCACATTTCCAATAGAATCCAAGATGGTCAAATCGGCATCATTCCCTTTCTTCAAAAATCCCTTTCTGTTTTCAACACCTATCGAAAGTGCTGGATGGTTTGTGACCATCAGAACAGTCTCAGCCAAACCTAGGTGGCACCATTTCATAACATTTCTTATGCATTGTGGAAGATCTGTAGCACTTCCCGCAATGGTATCAGTGCCCTTGATAAACAAATGATTACCTTTTTTGACTATGAATTGGCCATCTTGCCATTCATAAGTACCATTCGGCAATCCAATCAAGTGCATTGCATCAGTCACCAAAACCATCTTATTGGGTGATGAGGTCAATGCTGAATCAATAGCGGAAGGATGGACATGAATTCCATCAGCAACGACACCAAAATATGGAACTTTATTGCTTTCAACTAACTCGGGGGAAGAAATCAAACCGACTACACCTGGATTTCTGTGATGCAATGGTGGCATTGCATTATAAAGATGTGTTATCATTGAGGCACCTTTTTCAACCGCTTTCAAACTCAACTCATAGTCAGCCATTGTATGACCAATTGAATAAACTACATTACCTGAAGTGATTTCCGGTATGCTTTCTAAGACACCCTTAACTTCAGGTGCAGCCGTGATAATTTTGATGCAGTCCATACTGTTGCCATACATCGCAAGTATATCATCAAATTTGTTATTTGCCTCAGTCAATGCAGCTGGGGGATGACAACCCTTTTTGCAAGGCGAAATGAAAGGACCTTCACAATGAGCCCCTAACGACTCAGATTTATCATATGCGGGTTGCAGCCTCAAGATTGGCAAAGCAACTTCATATATGTTTTTGAAACTTGAGGGTAAAGTTGGGCAGATACTTGTGACTCCAGTTTTGATCAATTTCTTCATTGCAATATCATAATTCTTGGAATATTCCCATGCTGAATCGCCTGAACAAAAGTCAAATCCATAGGCACCGTTTATTTGAATATCGATGAAACCCGGTGCAATAATTAATCCATTCAAATCAATGGTCTCACTAATAAGTTCTTCAGAAGTTGGCTCATTAATAATGGTACCCGACGTTGAGTTGATATACAAATCCTTGTTGGCAGTCAATACACCATTATCACACAACGAACAATTTGTAAGCCTTACAATATGCGATGACATTAGAAGTGTGTATATTTCGTCTGAGTTGTATTGTTTTTAAACAGAAAATTCAGACAAAGAAGGCCAGATTTATATCAATTTATAAGGTAATTCTAGGTAAAGGTTGATAAGACTCTTCTGGATTTCGAAGTGTAACGTTACATTTGATCGAAACCCCATAATCTGTGCAACGCAACGTTACCCGAAAGAAAAATCTCCAAAACAATTTTGATAATCTAAGGTGATAAAACAAAACACAAAAAAACTCAGATCTCATCAGTCTTAAGTCAAAGATTTGTTTTGATAAGCTGAAATTCGTCAGAGGTGAAATGGAGAAGAAACTAGGTCAGTTGATCATTGCTGGATTTGAAGGGACGACAGTGACAGATAATGCTAGAAGTCTAATAGAAGACTATCATGTATCTTCATTTTTATTGAGTAGTAAGAATTTTATCGATCTGCAGCAAACCAAAAAGTTGATATACGACTTGCAGATGATAGCTAAAGGAGCCAACTACAAATACCCCATAATGTTTGCCATTGATCAAGAAGGTGGTATGGTAAGTAGCTTATTTGATGAGGAATACATAACCCAGTTTCCTGGAGCGATGGGACTCTCTGCAACTGGATCACCAGAATTGGTATATGATGTTTGCAAAGCAATGGCAGTAGAATTAAAATCAATTGGGTTTTCTATGAACTTGGGACCTGTGTTAGACATTGTGACCAGATTCTCTCAACAGTTGATCGGTGTGAGATCTTTTGGAAGTACTATAGAAGATGTTATCAAGTACGGAAAAGCAGCAGCAAAGGGTTTCAAAGATGCTGGCTTGTTTTCCATCGGAAAACATTTTCCTGGTCTAAATAATGCAGAGGTTTCTAGTCTTTTCGAAATGCCATTGATAACAGAATCTCTTGAGGAGATCGAAGCAGCCGGTGTGTTGACATTCAAACTGTTGATGGATGCAGATCTTCTTGACGGCTTGGAGGCTGCTGGAGCAGTAGTTCCAAATGTCTCGCCAAACGAGTTACATGCATGTTTGAGTCCTATTATTATAAATGAGTTGTTGAGAAAAAAGCTAAAATTTGACGGTGTTGTCATAAGCGAATGCCTTGAGATGGAATCTTTGTTTTACAACGTTGGATTCAAACAAGGTGTCATCATGGCACTGTTCGCCCGATGTGATTTGTTCATGGTGTGTCATGACTACAAGCTACAAGTTGAGCTGATACATGCTTTAATACAAGGTGTTGAGGATGGAATATTGGATGAAGCCACCATCATCGATGAATCTTTGAGAAGGGTTGAGAACTTGCAGAAAAAGCTACCCTCTTGGGATGAAATTTTCAGTTTGAGTGAAATAGACGCCGATATTAAACTGAATCATTTAAAATTATCGAATTTGCTGTACAAAAAATCAATTACATTAGTTCGTGATTTCAACAATAGCGTTCCAATAACCAAGTTTTTCAATGAGGATTTATCTATTGAGGAAAACGGATTACTACTACTAACTCCAATTATTCAACCACTATATTCCAAAAATAATCAAGCTACTTCCGACTCAGTTCCTTTGAACGCATACAAGGCATTTCCCGGTGAGGAAGTTTTCCAAGATTTTGGTAAACAGCTAGCTGACACAGGGTTGTCAAAAAATTTCAAGGTTTATCATACCTCATATACAGCAAATGGGCTAACAAACTTGCATGAGCAGCTTATAGAAAAATGTAAAGTTGTTCTATTGATCACTTCCGAGACATCAAGGAACATTCATCAAATTGGTATTGCAAAACACATCTCTATTTTATGCGGTGGTAACAATCATAAGGCACCATCAAGAAAGCCATTAATCATTGTCGCTGTGTCTTCGCCATATGATTTTTATTTCAATAAAAACATTGGATCTGCGTATCTTTGCACTTATGACTACACAGACAACGCATTGGAGCACTTAGCAAGAGTTTTAGTTGGTGAAAATGTTGCAGTTGGTTCCATTCCAGGAGATTCTGCCAAAAGAAGAAACGAAGATTATAACGGAGATGAAATTAAAAAGAGAGCGAAACATTCAACTCAAAGGAGATGGTTGGTTGATGATTTTGATTTGAATAGAGACTGGAAGAACTTGGTTCAATTATATTCTAGTTATTGCACTTCGAGAAACGCAAGTAATGATACGGTAAACAGAAATAATAGTTCACACGACCTGGATCAAGAATCAACATTCGAACTCTTGGATTCTTCACAGGAAACTCCAACTCCCAGTTTTTTTGCCAAGTTATATCAGCTTCTATCACAAGATTCCGCTAATCAGAAACACTTTGTTGTCAGAAATGCATCGCTCAACGTCCTATACGGATTCGTACTAACATGGTACAACGAACGTTTGAAAACGGGCTCTATATTGTTCATTCTTGTTGATAAGTCAAAGAGGAATCAGTCGATAGGAGAAAGCTTGCATGCAAAATCCATCCGCTATTTGATAAACGATAAGAAGTGTGAGAGGATTACCATTGGCTCTTCTTTTCCCTTAATCATGTTCCCTTCAAGAAAAGTTATAACGTTAATGGAGTCGGGAAAGGATGATAGTGATGAGTCTTTGTTTCAATTAGATAATTTGGAGAGCAATGAGCTGGTTGGATTCTTAACTGTAAAAAACAATTGGAAATTGTTAAAACCGTCAATGGACAAGATCAATTACATTTTAAAGTTGAATGATTTACAGAACTGGTCAGTGTCAAAGAAGTTGGTGCGCCAACTTCAAGTCGTGGGAATAATGTTCAACATATGTCAAGATCTGGACTCTGTACTCCAATTGATAGCTACTCATTTCCCAAATGATCCAAAATTAATGGAGCTTTACAAAGAGTCGATAGCGAAGGAGAACGATGCAAAAATAATTGTAGCCTTGGAACCAAACAATAGATCCGTAGTGGGACTGGTCATTGTTTTCACCTCGAGCTCCTCCATCTCGAGGTATTTTCCGTTCATAGATGATCATACAGATCAACATGACTTCATGACAGGTTGTCTCACGGGACTAATTATTGATCCATCATATGAGAACTTGACAGACGTTTTCAAGTTGGGGTTAGTTTGTACCTCATTGAGTTTCTTGAAGAAGTTTGACGATGGGATCATAAGTGATTGTTTATTGATTGGGGTAAACAAGGTGAATAATAACATCCATAACTTTAAGGATAATGGGTTTAACATTTACAAAACCTATTACGATGATTATGCTGAGATGGATAAATGGCTATAGTGAACGTCAAAATTGCTAATTTGGGTCACTTGTTTTCCATAAACAATATGAGGTCAATCTTTTAATATATTACAGTCAACCGCTTGAGACCAACAGTAACTATAGTTTTGAATAAAATATAGTACACGAAATTAACTCCTATAACCCAAACATCAAAAAAAGGCAAAACAGAATAATCACACTTCTCAAGAGACCCAGTCTTCAAGTTTGGTCTTTCAGTCTAGCAGTGAACCTACCCATAACCCTCCCGATACCGTCCTCCTCGGTCCTACTTTCGCTTCTTCTCTTCTTGACCATCATACTTTGTCTCGGATGGTGAATACCATGCGGGAAATAAAGAGCATCCACTGGTGGTAAGTAATAAACATTGGAGAGTGGGAAATACTCATAATTTGTAATTTTTTTCACTTCTGATATCAGTGGAGATGAGATTCTTGACTCTGTTGCTGTCATTGATAATTTCAGATTGGGGAACTGGAGATGGGTTGGTTGGAAGTAACTTGTTGGGTTTGATGGAATTTCTTCTTGTTTTGGGAACACTTGTTCGTGTAGTGATTCTTCTGGTTTGATTGAGATTGTTTTCTCCTTCGTCGTCAGTTTGCTTTCCTTTATTATAAGAATATCATCTCTGTCGTTATAAAAACTAGGATTTCTTCCCCTTACCTTTATCGGGCTGGATTTCAAGTTGCACAACACTATTTCAACTTTTTTACTCTCGCTGTTCATGACAGTACATTTGAACTCGGCGATAATATAATAGTAGTTTTGAAAAATTGCCGATTTACCATTATTTGGAGTTGCACTTCTGAATTGAGCTTTCTTCAAGATAACCTTTAACGGCTCATTTTCAGATAGCCTTTTAAGGGGTATATTCAACGATGGCGATGTCATGTACATGAGATTAGAGTTCGGGCTCTTCTTATTCAAGTCAGATGGGGTTTCAAATATCGGTAATTCAATTTTATTAGCTGAGAAGTTAGTCGTTGCATGAATTGATATTTCAAACTCAACTATTTCGAATTTCTCATGTTTGGTCAACTGGAGAAATGCTGGCAACTTATCAAAATTGATAGAAACAGAAATCTGAATATAGTTTCTTCTATAACACGATATGCTTTTCGATTCCATTATATCACTTCTATCACTATTAGTTAGGTTTTCAACTTCTGAGTAAATAAACCTTCCATCGATTTCGCCATCAATTTCAAAGCCAACCTTTTTCCCTGATACATCTATCAAATCTGATAGCTTTTTGTGATCCATTAAAGTTAAGTTCAAAAGGCTCGAAAATTCCATTGAAGATCTTGCACTATTCTGACCAGCAGATACACCCTTAGTTTTTTTTGATGTCGATAGTTTAAGCTTTTTGTCATTCAAACCTTCAGTAGATCCAGCTGGAGATATGCTTGCAATTGGTGAGTGAGTGTTTGGATTCAACAATGTAGCCGGAGGCGTTTGATATTCGGTTGAAAATGGCTGATTCTGTACTGTTCTCAGAACGTTAGACTTTTGCTGCTGTTGTTGCAGTATCAGCATCATTGTCATTTGCTGCTGCTGTTGAGTGTTCCAGTTATAATGTTGCAGTTCTTGTTGTTCCGCTAGCTGCTGTAGCTGCAGTTCTTGTTGTTGCTGTTGTTGTTGTTGCTGATGATGATGTTGATGCTGTTGATGTTGTTGCTGTAGCTGCTGTTGTTCTTCTTGTGCTTGTTCCTGTTCTTGTTCCTGTTCTTGTTGATGTTGCTGTTGTAGCTGCTGTTGTTGTTGTAGTTGCTGTAATTGAACACTGTTACTGATATTCAAAAAGCTTATTGAAGGATCAACAAAATTTTGCAGCAGACCAGCAGGATAAAACATCGGGGAATTGTTTAGCCCATAGCCAATCAATCCGTTACTGAGGTTGATGTTGTTGTTGCTCAATTGCTGTTGTTGCTGCTGAATCGGCATCATACCAGTCACATGTTTCAGATAATGTCTGTGAGATGGAAAAATAAACTCATTATTTATGTAATCGCTGGAGTGATAAGGCTGCTGTAGCTGCTGATCGATTGCATTGAAGTTAACATTGTTGTTCATGTTGCCATTAACATTGCTATTGCCACTGTGGTTGTTAAATGAAGCGCTCGACACATCTAAGTCTGGTAAAAAGAGTAATGCAAACTCATCATCAATCGAGGAGCCCATCTTTATATGGGTTGAATGATACAAATGTGAATCTCCAAAGCTTATTCCAACTCATATCACTTCTGCTCGCCCACAATTTTTTTGTGTTTTTTTTATATTTTGAGGGAAAGCTTCACTCACTTTGGTTCGTTTTACATAGTACAATAGATCAAACTCAGGTTGGGTTCTATACCTGGACAGTTCAACATAGAGTTCTGGAGTTTTGAGGTTAATTGTAAATGATATTTTAAGAGTGAGAGATGTTTTTGAATCATGAAAATATCGCACCAACTTTCTTTTGGATCCATTCTTTCAAAATGAAGCTACTTGTAATATCATCCACCAGTTATCCAGCACTAACTGGCGGTATAATGACAACCGACTCGCCCGTACTACTACTTGCTCCTCCGAAAATTGATTTTAGCACCTGTTCCAAGTTACCATCTTTGTAAACACAATCGAGGATCAACTCTCTCTTAGTTCTGTCCAACTCGATATAGTCATCGTCGATGACTATACCACATGATAGTATGATATATTCTACAAACTTGAATCCATATTTCAGCATTATGGTATCGCTGAAAACACTCACTATATTGGCATTATCAGCTATGAAGTCAAACTCGGTATTATTGGTGAACTTCTTGCATGGTCCGAAATATTCAATTTTCATCGTGGGACCTCTTTGGCTTCCTTTTGGGCCCTTAAATTTCAAATTGCTACCGCTAAAGCTTGTTAGCCAGTTTCCTCTCCTGTATCGCTGACCATATAAATGGAATATCCTTGGCCAGAGAATACTTTAAATTTGTATGAACGGTTGGAATCTCTCGAGTGCAATTGAACCTGATTGAGATCGAGCGCAAACAAAAAACCTCGAATTTTTCATTTTTTAAACGTTATTTACAACTATACTTATCAAAATCTCATTCAAATCACACTCTATTGAATTTATTATAGGTCACCGCGATGTATAAATTAGTATCGAGTAGGCTGAAAGTATCAGCTGCTAGGTGGCTGCCTTGTGCGGTACGTTTCAGTTCATCAAGTGCTATCAAGGAAGAGCTTAACTTTATGGAGAGAATGAAAAGCCAATCACATTTATTAAAATCAGTGGTACTACTGATTGCTTTCGGGTCCATGGCTTTGAACATAATGCAAGAACGTAAGAAAAATAATAATTTAAACGAAAGATTTGGTTTGAAGTTGAAAATCTTGCAAGATATCAAAGATGACTTAGAGAACAACGTTGAAGTCGACCTTCATGAGGAGTTGAAAATAATCAACAAGACTTTTCAGAATCATGGACTCGAAGCTACTTATTTTCCTGGCTATTATGACTGTAACATGGCAGACCTGAAGAATAGCGGTGATGATCATATGTCTTTGAATGAAATATTCAACGATGAAGTCGTCCCAACAGCAACGGGCAAACTGAAACCAGAGTTGAATAGACTAGAAGTGTTTGGCCGTGAAAAACCTAAAGAATACAAGGAAGTTTTATTATCGTTGGATGAAGAAGAAAGTGAGTACAAGAAACAGCTCGAAAAAGCTGAAGAAGAGAGATTGCTGCGAAACCTCCCCAACGGGAAGACGATTGAAATATATGAGATGAATGCTGATAATGGTACCCATGAGGAGGCTGCTTCGAAGAGAAAACTAAGCAAATTCATATAAGGAAATAAGGAAGAAGCATTGTATGTTTATAATTGGGGAACAATCTAATCTATATATCAAAAAAGAAGTTGTAGATAAATAATTCTCATAAGTACATGCTCAATTCTCTTTGTACAACTCGAAAATATCACCCAACTTATCAGCATAAAACAAAGGCTGTTCATTGACTTTCTCAACAGTTTGGACTGTCTCAATTCCTGTCAATACTAATAAAGTGCCCAATCCACCATCTCTTCCAAACTTCATATCAGTATTCAAACGATCGCCGACCATACACAGTCTTTTTCTATCAAAACCATGCTCAGCAATGATCAGATCCATCATATTTTGGTTAGGCTTACCACATGCTGTAGGTTCTCTTCCTGCACAGGTGGCAACAGATGAGATGATCGAACCTGCTCCCGGCAAAAGCAATCCCTTGCTTGGGAACGTAGAGTCGATGTTCGTTGCTATAAATGGAAGATCTTTGTTCAAGAGATATTGCAATGTTGTGGCCATCTTTAGGTAGTTGATGCGGGTTGTTAAACCGACAACAACTGCTCCTACTGAGGGATCTGGGATTAACAACGGATTGTCATTGGTCATCTCTGCGTTTAAGTCTGGATCTGTTCCTCCCAACGTTGAATACCCCAACTCGTGTAATTCTTGCTCGATACCCTTTTCTCCAAAAATCCAAACCTTTTTATCCTTGGGTAATCCCAAAATCTTGTCGACATAGATCGCAGAAGCATAAGCACTTCCAAAAATCTCAGTCTTGTCAACTTTCAAACCAAATTTCTCAAACTTTGAAACATAATCTGATCTTGACTTTGTCGAATTGTTGGTGACAAAAATCAATTTCTTGCCAATGGACCTTAACAAATTCAAAGTTTCGATGATTTTAGGTAATAGGTGATCACCCAACCACAACACACCATCGCAATCGAATAAGAATGTGTCATACTTCGCTAAGAATTCTTCAACTTCTTGCGAGCTTGTGAGTTTTTTTGACGATATCATTTTCTGCAACTTCAGGTACAACAACTCAAATACTGATATTTAGGTTAAGCGAAAAATAGATGTAGATTCTAAACCTTTTATACTTCACAGATGGTTGTTATCTCTTGGAACAGCATCATCACAAGGTGAGAGTGTTACTGGAAATCTTCCGGCCGCTATCCTAAATGCGTTGGTGTATTGATGTGTCTAACGCAACTGCGTTTTTTTAGAAGAGCGTACGCTTTTGATTTGTTCGAGGAAATAGGAATAGAAAGATAGAAGAATTAAAGAGGTACACTTGCTAGACGTCGTACATCATCAAGTAACAGTCTTGACACAAATAATCAATAGGAACGATCCATCCGATTGATTAATTCTTGGTGACAATATAGTATTCATCATCCATCATTAAGAAACCATCGCCATCTTCGTTTCGCCATCTGGAAAAAATAATGGCCCAAGATTTACCGCCAATTCATGGCTATGATCCAATCCAATGGAAGAGAAACTTGCCTTCAAGGGGATTCAGACCAGTTATCTGGTTTTTTGGATTGTGTGGTCTGACTGGCTATGGTTTCTATCAAATAATCATTGGCAATCGTGAAAACTATGAGTTGAAGAGAGAAAAACTATGGTCTAGGATCAACTTGTTACCGTTGTTGCAACTGGAACAGGACCGTAACGTTGCCAGAAGAACTTTTGCCTATTACAAGAGAGAGGCGGAAATCATGAAGGACGTTCCTTGGTGGGAAGTCAAGTCCACCTATCAGAATAAGGATATCTTTCATCCTCCACAGACAGTTGTCTATGGTAAGAGAATCGATGAAGATTCGTTTTTATATAAGGGGAATTCGAAGGAGAGATTTGCCAGCAGCTCCGAGAAGTGATCTTTTCCATTCCGATTGAGCCCTCCAGCCCTGAGAAAGATCATCCATCCTGTTGGTCTACTGGCTTAAACTATCTATTAACCTATTTATTTATTCATTTATCTATTTATCTATTTATTTATTTATTATTTATTTATTTAATCATTACTTCACCTTCACTCCCAGATAGAACGTCTTACACAGTTTGTCTCGTAACAAACCTTCAACTGCTCTCCCATTATTATCCAGTTAAGGGCCTTTTTATCTGTTAATTATTTCGTATTAGTGTTTGCTTACTATTGTACAGAGATAATCACGCCTAACATTTTTTTTGCAAATTAATTTTCAACACGTACGCTAACTTACAACAGTGAGTTGATGATGATTCCAATACTAATAATTAAAAGCTAGTGTCGGCAGGAGAGAGATCAACCAAACTTTCAAGGAATGAATCTCATCAAACCACTTTTGGTGTTTTCGCTAATATCAATCAGGATCTATTGTACACTCTATGGAATAATATCGGACTGTGATGAGGTTTTTAACTACTGGGATCCATTGAACTTTATAATCAGAGGTTTTGGCAAACAAACATGGGAATACTCGCCTGTCTATTCAATTAGATCATGGTCATACTTATTGCCATACTCAGGGTTGCCCAGTATACTGTCATACTTGAATTTCAACTCTTCATCCGTTATGACGTTCTACATAATAAGGTTCACGATCTCTATCTTCACAACATTATGCGAATTGAAGTTATTTAACACTATACAAAACGAATTAAGCGTCAAGTTATCTCTCTGGTTTCTTTTATCTACAGTCATCTGTACAGGAATGTCGCATGCCTCGATTGCTTTGCTACCATCAAGTTTCGCAATGTGTTTTAACATGTTGGCTGTTTCATCAACGATAAAGTATTTGAAGAGGTTTAGCGATAAAGATGGGTTATCCATCATTTCATACTACTCCATAGCTGGGTTGTTTGGATGGCCATTTTCATTGGTTTTACTGATCCCATTCATTGCTCATTACACTCTCAACAAAGTATTCCAAGAATCTGATTTTCGTGGGTTGTTGAACTTTGGATTGCAAGCAGGTTTGATCGTTGCAAAATATATCATACTTATTGTGTCTGTTGATTCTAGATTGTATGATAAGTTTGTTTTTGTTCCACTCAGAATCGTGCTATACAACGTTATCAACTCATCGGACACCACAGGACCAAACATATTTGGTATCGAACCCCTCAGTTATTACATACTAAACTTATTGTTGAATTTCAATATGATAGGTATTTTGGGATACATTGGTTTGATTCTATCTCCCTTATTGAATTTAATATTTAGTGGTAATGATGATGGCGTCACCAGCAATAACAAAAAATTGACTTTGTTGTTGTCACCATTAATGATTTGGTCATTAATATTTTTCTCGCAACCACACAAAGAAGAAAGATTTCTTTACCCAGTGTATCCTTTGATCAACTTATCATTTGCCATATTAATCATGAAACTCTCCCAATTATATAAATCATCACTCTCCCTCTTATTCAGAAAATCGAAGTTTCCGGCAAATCTGGTTCATCAGTTGACGATAGGTACATTTACGATTTTGATAGTTTCAATCTCAATACTTCGAACAATCTCATTGATTGATAACTATTCATCGCCTTTGTCTGTCTACTCGCACATCCCACAAGACGTCCCTCCCAACACAAACATTTGTGTCGGCAGAGAATGGTATCACTTCCCATCCTCGTTTTTCATTCCCGATAATGGTAGGTTAAGATTTGTAAAGTCCGGATTTGATGGATTGTTACCAGGCGACTTTCCAGAAGGCGTCTCGTTGAAAGAACTGGTGTCCACCATTCCTATGAACATGAATAATGAGAACAAGTTTAGCTATGACAAGATTACACCATTTGAGATGTGTGACTATTATGTCGATATCAACGCCAATGTTTCCAATGATGAAGTCATGATGATGAACAAAGACGGAGAAGTTATGGTCGAAGGTTGGGAAATTGTTTTTTGTGGTAAATTTATAAACAATGACGACAGTTATGGAATTGGTAGATTGATTTATATACCCGAAGTATTGAGAGACATCTTTGGTACAAAGTTGGAGTACTATGAAAACTGTTTGGTAAAAAGAGTTGAAGGTGAAGTTTAATGTTTGAAACTTAAGGAGTGTTTCTTTTCCCCATAACACAAAAAAATGATGATACTAATAACAATTGAAAATTCCTTAAAATGAACCCTGTATAATGATAACAAAAGATCTCGAAGATGCCTTCTATCTAAAAATCACTGTATATATACAACTAAAGCATAAAGCAGACAAAAAATAAACAAACTAGATAGCCTTTGTTAACATACTCTCTCTAGCAGGACCGGTACCAACCCATTGAATAGGAACATCAACAAAATCCTCAATAAATTTCAAGTAAGCTTTAGCGTTTTCTGGTAATTCGTCATAGGTCTTGATTTTTGTGATGTCTGTTTCCCAACCTGGCAATGTGACGTATTCAACTTCAACTTTACCCAACTTGTACAAATCTTCAGGGAAAGAAGCCAACTTCTTACCATTGTATGAGTAACCAACACCAATTTTGATCTCCTTGAAAGAATCCAAGACATCCAATTTTGTGATGTTCAATGAAGTATAACCGTTGATCAAAGTTGAGTATTTCAAGACAACGAGATCTAACCAACCACATCTTCTCTTTCTGCCGGTGGTAACACCAACTTCAAACCCGATTGTTTGAAGCCTTTCACCGTCTTCATTTAACTGCTCAGTTGGGAAGGGACCTTCACCAACTCTTGTGGTATATGCCTTGACAACACCATAGACGTTCTTAATAGCTCTTGGTGGGATACCCAAACCTGTCAAAACACCACCGATACCTGTGTTTGATGATGTTACATATGGATAAGTACCAAAGTCGATGTCCAACATCAATGCATTAGCACCTTCGACCAAAATTTTCTTGTTTTCGGCGATGGCCGTGTGCATAAATTCAACAGAATCAACAACAAAAGGTTTGATCTTTTCTTTCAAGATCTTGTACTTGGCCAATTCATCTTCAAAGCTACATTCGAAGTCACCATATCTCATCTTTCTTGTGTCAATCAACCTTTGTAATCTATTGGAAAATTCTGTCCATGAATCTGGTTCATCGCTTACCAAATGGTGGACTCTGATACCTGATCTTGAAGCCTTCGTTGAATATGTTGGTCCAATACCCTTACCGGTGGTACCGATTGATTTCTTGTCGGTGCTCAACTCGGCTTCTTTCAATTTGTCGGTTCTTTGATGGAAGTCAAAGACCAAGTGGGCCCTGGATGAAAGAAACAATCTATCGCGGCATACCAAGCCTTTCTTTTCAATGTTTTCCAACTCCTCGAAAAACGATGGCAAATGAACAACAACACCTGAACCAACTAAATTGAGACACTTTGGGTTGACCAAACCTGACGGTAACATGTGGAAGTCGTATTTCTTGTCACCAACAACGATGGTATGACCTGCATTATTACCACCTTGACATCTTGCACAGACATCGATGTCATCACACAAGACATCCACCAACTTACCCTTACCTTCGTCACCCCATTGTGAACCTAAAACAACGTCAGCCATGTTTGAGTTTTGATATTTCTACTATTTAGCTCGAAAGAATTGAAGTATTATCTGATAACAAATGTTTAAATCTTCCCAAAGGTAAAATCTAATAATCTGTAATGAACGAAGAAAAACGTTACCAACTAGAAACGAAAAAGAGAAGAACTAGAATACTTCCAAAGAAAACCTATAGCCTAGTGTTGATCTAATATAGTTATTAGAGAGAATCAAACTTGGAAACTGAAAAAAATTTCGACCATCCAAATGGAGTGAGTGAGTGAGTGATTGAGTGTTGCACTGCTGAGTGAAATTAATCCAATTTTCAGAGTCTGCCTACTAAGCCGAGCAGAGTCAAAATGTCCGGAAAAGCCTCCGAACAAGCTGAATACTCATTTTAGGGGTGCTTTTTGAAGCATAAGATGATATAGATATATAATTGCATAGTATTGAAGACCAATAAAGAACCGTTAAAGAAAATCATAGAAGAATCAGTGAAAAAAACCTGTTTTAGAACTCCCAACGTTGTAAATATTACACTAATGAAAACCCAAAGAATAAAAAACCCCTGATGACCTGATGAAGATGAAACCAATTGAAAATTTGGAAAAAAAAAGACGTGGATATCTGATGTGAGTGTGTGGTGCAAAGAAAGAGAAAATGATGGATCATTTTTCTCGATAGCAATCAATGGATTTGAAGGGAGCCTAGTTGAACAAGTGTAAAAAATATACAAAAAGTATGGTGGGTATCACGACGAAGAAGGCAAGAAGAAGAGGAAACACGAGGAATAAATGAAATTTTGGAGGGGGGGAATAAAAGAAAAGAAAATAAAAATGGATCAAACTTTTTGATATCCTGAAAAGGGTTCAGGAGCATTAGTAAAAGACAACTTTAGCGGTTGAACTACCAGTGACTGAGACAGTACAACCATCAGTTGAGTCACCGGTGAATTCGCCATCGATGTATGAACATGTAGTACTGAGAGAACCGCTTTCAGCAACAATCTTGACGCTGTAGTTTGGAGCATCAAGGTTGTTTGGGTTTGGAATAAGTGAAAGATACGTGATCGAATCAGTGTAGCCTGCACCCAAGACAACTGGAGCCCAGTTACCGACGGTGCCAGCACTGGTACCCCAGATACAACCATCTTCGATGGAAACACCAGCGTTGTTGACGTAGTATTGGGTTGATGTCTTCAAACCTTCGTGCTTGTAGTATGAGTCTTCCTCGACAACTGACAAAGGCTTTGAACCACCAGCAGTCAACAAAGTTGGGACAACCATGTTTTCTGAACCTGGATAATCGGTTCTACAAAGAGCAACGTTTTCATCCAACTCAGAAACGGCCTTGGCAGTTTCCTTGCCCCATGAACACAAATAGTCTGAATCGGAGTTTGTCTTGTACAAATAACCGTCCTTACACAACAAACCACCGACAGAGATACCTGAGGATGGTTGACTGCTTGGCCATTGCATCTTGGACATACCAGCTTGACAAGCGTATGAACAGTAGTAACCATCTTCACAAGAAGAGGCGGTGTTACCGTCCATATCCATGACTGAGGCCCAACCGCCAAATTCCAACCAGTCTAAGGAAACAACACCTTGACCAGATGGGAATGAAGAACAGGCAATGGTACCATCGACGAAAACATCTGATGGGTCTTCAAAGTCCGACAAGTCACCATCAATTGATGATGAGGAGGTGGAAGAAGAAGATGACTTCTTTGTTGAGGTGGCAGTCTCGGATGATGTTGAGGTGGAGGTTGCATCTGACGAGGTGGTGGCCTTGGCTGAGGTGGTGGCCTTGGCTGAGGAGGTGGTCTCTGCTGAAGTGGAGGTGGCGGTGGCTTCTGCCCCTGTGGAGACGACCTGGTTACCTTCAGCATCGACGTAGACGATCTTGGTGACCAAGGCAGCTTCTCTCTTGTGCTGGTGGTGGTGGTGGTGGCCGTTGAGCGGGATGGCAGCGACAATGGCGGACAAGGCCAAGATGGATAAAACTAAGGATGATCTCATATTGAATGGGCGTGTGTGTACAGCGTTTTTTGAAACAAGGGGGTGGGTGAAGAAAACTTCTAATGAACGACTTGGATAATAATTGGTTTAAGGGAACGGCTAAAAGTTGGATATCGGGTGGATTCAACTTTAAAAGAGTAGGTCAATTATTATCGATAACAAGGTCTTATTATAAATGAGTGTGGTTTTGAATTCAACGTTGGATTTGACTTACTTTCAAACACTACACTACGCAACTGAGGTGAACGGGGTTGGGCCCATATTTATAGGTTCTCTCACTGCGGCAACTTTTTCAAAATCGCACAACTGCCCAAATAGGAACTGTAATTAGAGTTTTAAAGTGCTTGCATACTAGCTGCAGTAGCGGTTGTGATCTAGACTTTTTTTCATTCTGTCGTCTGCTTTGATTTGCGCGCACTTCGGCGAGCCAGGCAGGAGGAAAAGGATGAAAGGTGCTGTGGACAGCTCAGAGCAGCTTTTGCTATGTGCTCTTGTGACGGGCCTACCCACGGGCCCACCCATGGGGCCCACCCACGCCTAGGTCAGGCAGACTGGATTTGGGTTCCTGGCGGCTCACCGCTTGTCGGGCGGGTTTGAGTTGTGGAACCGTACTCCAAGCCTTTGGCAGGATGCTCCGAGGAAAGGGGTGGAGGGAGAGGGAGAAAGAACAAGGCGGAACGAGACGAGACGAAAAAAACACAGGTTTGTTGAATGCCTGGCTCTCCTTCGCTCCTTGTGTTGTGTGTTGTGTGTTGTGTGCCGGTCTTTCCACCACTGCGATGTATACTAACACTGGGGTCTACAAAAAAAAACTTTTCACGTTTTCTCAAAGTGGCCTCAAGAGTAGGTAACAAGGAAGGAGAGCAGTGAAAATCGCAAAAAGGATGATCTCGCTATCCCTGATTCAATTGTTTTTCGCTGATTACGAAACATTGCCAATCTCTGATCTGTACATAGGTGGATGACATTAGCCTCATACAAAATCTACGCTGAGGGAACAACAGATTGTGCGGTGCGCAGGATGGAGGAAACTGCAGGCACGCTAGCGTTGCCCAAGTTAGGAAGAGGCCTAGCCTCAATAGTATGATGTAATAAGATCAATAACAATAAGCGGTAATGGCCTAACAAGAGAAAGGGAAAAGAAAAAAAAAAAAAAAACGGCTTGCGTAAGTAATCTATTAGTAATTGTAAGGTTTGAAAATAAAGTATCTGAAGAATCAATAAAAATCGATAAAACTCAATAAGATAGCCTTCAGCCAGAGGCCTGGCGCTTATTGCACCAATTGGCTCCTCGGGATTTTGCCTTAGCTGATTCATGTCCTTTGTATGACCGACCGTTGGCAAAGCAGAAACTCGTTTCTTTTGGTATACAGGGGGGGCTTCCAGCGAGTCACACACTACCCCACTAGCCACACAAACCACACACGCACGCTCCCTCGGTAAGCCACATACAGCCCCGATTATTGAGCGTGGCTATTTTTCGTTCCTGTTCAAGAAAGAATTTTCGTATGTTTTGAAAAATTTTACAAGAGTAAGGAGAGAGAAAAAAAAAAAAAAAAAAGAAAAGAGGAAAACGGCGCTATCCTTCTTGGGTTCAAATAATACGCCGCCTAGACAAACTTAACAACACCAGGAAGGTAGTGCGCATGTGGCTAATCCTGTTTTTTTTTTCTCCCCTTCCAGGATATGTCGGCAGAAGGTGCCGGCCACAACAAACGCCAGTTGAAAAACAGTTGACTGCTGAAAAATCTATAACCCCAAGTGGTTGATACTTGACAAAAAGTTGTTTTCTCGACATGGGCTCATTGGCCAGACTGTCGCCGTGTGTGTGAGTCACCCAAGAAACATATCTTGGTCGTGCGGTGATGCTCGTCGCATCACACGTCTTCTCGCACAACCCGCGCTGTACTCATACACCTTAAGAGTAAAAAGAAAAATACTCCCAGTGACCTCGCCACGATGAATCCCAGTCCTGCTGACCACCAGTGCATCCAGGCTACATGGATGGTGGGCGGGCTGGGAAACAAAGCCACAACTCAACCACACACACCCCTTCGTCAGCTTTCTTCAAAAACTGGGGTTGTATCTCCGAAAGCTTGGTGCGCAGAAAAGATTTGATACATTAGAAACCAAGTAGACAGACAGACACTACTACTGTATAAGCAATTATGACTGAACACACAAATCAAATGAGTTCAGGTGCAAAATTAATAGCAGCTTCGATCCATAAGCTCAATGTGACGGCAGTCTTTGGCTTAGTTGGCATTCCAGTGGTTGAAATCGCGGAAGAACTAATCAAGCTAAACATTAAGTTTATTCCTTTCAGAAACGAGCAACTGGCGTCATATGCAGCATCGGCTTACGGCTACCTAACAGGAAAACCAGGAGTTTTGTTGGTGGTCGGGGGCCCTGGTATAGTTCACGCTACAGCAGGTATCTTGAACTCACATTCCAACAGATGGCCGTTGTTGGTACTCGGAGGCTCAACATCAGGTGATGAAACGTATAAAGGCGGTTTCCAGGAATTGGACCAAGTCTCGTACCTATCACCGGACGTTAAGTTTTCATGCCGTCCAAGAAGCATATTGCAGATACCAAGATTGATTGAAAAGTCCTATAGAACCAGTTGTGTTGGTAAGCCTGGCCCGACATATGTTGACTTGCCTGCTGATTTGATCCAAGGTGAGATTTCGAAAGCTGATTTCGAACATTGCTTATTGGATATCAATTCAAACATCAATGATTTTGGTCCTCCGAAGTTTATAGCTAACCCAAATTCAATTTTGAAAGTATCCGAAGTGTTAAAGAGTGCAAAGAATCCGCTTGTGATTATCGGTAAAGGTGTCCCGTTTTCAAATGCATCAGAAGTCGTCAAAAAATTCGTTGAATCTCATAGTTTGCCATTTCTACCAACCCCTATGGCTAAGGGTGTCATCTCGGATGACTCAAGCTTGAACACATCCTCAGCAAGATCCGCAATATTACAGAAATCTGATGTTATCTTGTTGTTAGGTGGTCGGTTGAATTGGATCTTACACCATGGTGATCCCTCAAGATTCAAGCCAGATGTCAAGATTGTTCAGGTTGATATTTCTGCTGAGGATATTGGTGATAATGGAGCTGTGAATAGTTACGAATACGGTTTAGTTGGCGATATTGGATTGACTGTTCAATATTTGGACTCGTTGTTAGCTGGTTATAAAGCACCACCAATTGATTCCAAAATACTTGAGATCAAAGACAAGAATGTGTTAAAGCTTCAAAGTAAGGAAGTTATTCCAAAGCTGATTGGAAACTCGTTGCTCAACTACAATCAAGTTTATAAGATTTTAAGAGACGAACTAGCCCCATATGAAAACGATTTAGTTTTCACAATAGAAGGAGCAAATACAATGGATATCGCCAGAGTTTCCTTCCCATGTCATTTGCCGAAGCAAAGGCTTGATGCTGGAACGAATGCAACGATGGGTGTTGGGATGGGTTATGCGATTGCTACAAAGTTGCATTATCCCAACAAAATTTCAATTGCGATCGAAGGAGACTCTGCGTTTGGATTCTCAGCAATGGAGTTGGAAACTTCAATCAGATGCAAACTACCAATCATTGTGGTAGTCATGAATAACTCCGGTGTGTATCACGGTATCGATCCAAAGAATTACTCAAAAAGCGACTTCCCATTACCCTCCACAGCGTTAAGTTATCAGACAAGGTATGATGTACTCAGTGAGTCATTTGGTGGCAATGGTGTATTATGTGAAGACGAACAGGGGATCAGAAAAGGCATCAGGCTTGCCATTGACAGGTATGCCAGAGGTGAGACCAGTTTGATCAATATCATGATTGATCCTGGAACCAAGAAGAAGTTGGAGTTTGGTTGGCAGAACAAAAAAACAGTGAGCAAGTTGTAGAGATATCTGCCGAGGCTGAGTGGTGTCTATTTTGCTGTATTTCGATGGAGCCTAGTTCACTTTGTGCGATTAGATAGGCTTGCTCTGAGTTTTTTGCTTTTCTATGCTTTCACAGCTCCAATATCACGTTTCTTTTCCGAATCCAATAGGATCTGCCGTACATTTTAGGGTGACAACAACACAGACTGCTCCGGAACTGAATTCTCACTCCACACATGTATATGCGTGTCGTGTGAATCAATCGTAGCCTTCTTTGTGTCTCTATCGCGTCTTTCGAGCTTGAAAAAATTAAGAAACATGAAAACAGAATTTGATGGCAGATGCTGCCATAGTAACCGCCATCGTTCTGGTTTCAGGTACGAGATTGTATTGTTTACGGCCCACCACACAACAAAAACAGACAATCATGTGGTGAATGTATTGCTCACCCATAGCAAACAAGCCTAGCTGACTCTTTACTCCCCCCCCGCCCCTAAAAACCCTCATCCCTGGTATTTTTGCACTACCCTCAAGCTAGCTGACCTCCTGCGTTATGTCTCAGAGGCACCATCGAATCCGATCCACTGCTGCTTTGGCTGTTTGACCTATTTCACCTACTTCACCTGCTTCCTGTGTAATATTCGTGTTCGCGCCTGTAAACGCTTCCGACAAACACTTTACACCAGAGGCCACCATTATAGAGGCGCTGGTTTTACCTCACAATTGAAGCTTTTCCATGAGTCTAATCGCTGAAATTCAATTCCCGCGTAGCCTGAGTTAAATGCTGTGGTTACTAGCGAATTTCCTAATTAGTATAAATGACAATAATGAATATTCCTGATTCGGGCACGGGGCACTACCTTTTAAGCCCACAAAAAAGTTCAACGCTCTGGGATAGAGAATTTTTTGCATTTTCTACTTCCTTGAATATCACTAACCTTTTTTTCTCTTTGGTCTCATCAATTTTGAGTTGTACTTATATATAAGATTGCTTTGTATTGGTTTTATACTTCGAACACTCGCTGATTTATAATACTATAACTATCCGAAATGCAATTCAAATCAATTTTATTGAGTAGCATTCTTGCTGCTTCAGCTTTGGCTTCCACCACGTCTTTGAGTAAGTTGTGATTTCCAAATTCCACCGAGAAGGCTATTTTAGAGAGAGCGGGCAATCCATCAGTCAATCCATCAATCGAGCAATCTACCAGGCAGCGGGTTCGTCGTGCCTGGCGCCCTGTCCGTTCAATGTGACGGGTTCGTGTGCCGTTTTCTGTTCGGCTCTTTAGCCACAACCGCTGGTACCCTTTTGCTGCTCAAACAGCGACACCCACCCTTCTTGTCACGCCTGGGTGCAGAACACACGCAGGCTTTGCTCGCCATTCGATGCTGCCCAACCCACTGTCCACTGGCACCCGGTAAGATGCTTGAAGCTGGTGTTCTCGGTACATTCCCTTACTGTCCTGCGAATCAACACTGCCCTTCTTTTGGATTATTCCGAGGTGATCCCACGACCTTTCTATTAATAGCATTTTCTCTCGGCATCTATCAAACTTTGAAAAATAGTTGATCTCGTTACTAACTTTTCCTTTCTTCCACCTGTTTGATTATTCTTCAGCTGCTGCTATCACAAAAACTACTTCATTGAGCGTTGCTTCAGGTTGTTCATACTCAAAAACCCACACAGTTTCAGCTCAATCCGATTTAGATACTCTCGGAGCTTGTGCCGCCGTCAAGGGTGACATTGAAATTTCCGGTGATGTTTTCAGATCCGCTCAACTTGCCACCGTCAAGGTCATTTACGGTGACTTGACCATCACAAATGCCTCTAACTTGGTCACCTTCGATGCTGATAACTTATCAACAGTCACAGGTACTTTGAAGTTCACCGACTCCTCGTTATTGGACACCATCAACTTGCCAGCATTGACAACAGTTGGTGCTCTTTCCCTTATTGGTTTAGCTGATTTGAGTACTCTTAACTTGGCTGCTGGTATTTCAGATGTCGAGAGTGTTGAAATCTCAAACACTGGTCTTTCTGCTTTCTCAGGTATTTCAGTCGACTCAATTGGTGTTTTGGACATTAACAACAACCAAAACTTGGTCTCAATTGACTCTACTTTACAATACGTCACTGATTCTTTGGCTATCACTGCTAACTCTGAGTCTTTGGAAATCAAGTTTGATGAATTGATTTGGGCAAACAACATCACTTTAGGTACTGTTTCTCAATATTCATTGGCCAACTTGACCAACGTCAACTCAACCATCGCTTTCGCCGAAACATTATTGACCACAATCTCATTATCAAAGTTGACTACTGTTGGTGGTACTTTATCAATCACCTCAAACGATGAGTTGAGTGAGTTGTCTTTCCCAGAATTATCAAAGATTGGTGGTGGTTTTGTTGTTGTCAACAACACTGAATTGGAAACTGTTGACGGTTTCGATGACTTGAAGAGTATCGGTGGTGCCATTGACTTTGAAGGTGACTTCACAAACGTCACTTTACCAGCTTTGACTTTAGTCAAGGGTGATGCCAAGATCCACGCTGAAGATTATGTCAACTGTTCATACTTCAAGTCAATGGAGAAACTGAGCAAGATCAAGGGTGATTACACTTGTGGTCCAACTTCGACCACCAAGAAATCAAGCTCAGCTACATCGTCAAGTGAATCATCATCAGGCTCATCATCAGGTTCATCATCAGCTACTTCTTCAGCATCTGATTCATCCTCATCAGCTTCAACAAGTGCAAGCTCATCGTCATCCGGTGATGCTTCATCCATCAAGTCTGTCTCAATTTTCGGCACCTTTGCTGCTATTGTTTTAGCTTTATTATAGGTCTGATAGTGTAAAATAAAAAAAAGAAGAAAAATTCAATGCATTCCTTTTTTTTTGCTTTCCTAACTGACACTTTTTCAAATTCTTTTCCGTTCTATTTTTTTTTTTCCAGTTTCAACTAATAACTTTTATTACTTCCTCCCTTTTTTGAATCGTGAAGTTGTATCAAGATTTTAGCTCTTTTTGAGAATGCTTCAAAAGACAGAAAGATCAAATCCATATTTAAAATACATTCTTTTCGTACTTTAATGATAATAACATTGTTTTATATTCCGACTCAAATTCCATTCCCATTGATCATAAAGTATTTGGCTCAAAAGGGTTTAAAGCTCAACCAAGATGTGTTCTTCACTTCCATGACACCACTGTGTATGTAAAGTGGTGAGAACATTTGAAGCGGCTGTTTTGATCTTTTAGTTTCTTTTATATACACGCACCGCAAAGGTTAAGCAAAATCAAGAACCATTACGTCCAACTTTAGTTCGTGCCATACCGATTCTATAAAATCAAGGCAAATGAATTGAATTAGTGAAGTAAGCAAGTAAACGAAAATCATAAAAGTGTAGCACCACCTAACGGTCCAAGTGTAAAAAAATCTTCTGAAGCCACCAATATAAAGAACAAAAAGAAACTTTGTCAAACAAAAAAATGAATAAAAGAACAATTTACACAAAAAGACAGACAGGCTTCAAAAAGTGAATGAATTGTAACTGTTTATAATCCTTTATCGTACTTACCACTTGCAAAAAAGTCTAAAATTACTTTGACGCATGCCTCCAAGGCTTGCAACCATTCTTTCAACTGTAATTCGACATCACCACCTAACTTTTGGAAAAAAACGGCTCTATATGGACATGACTTCATGGCCAATTTGAAAACAGGCTTGATAAGCATACCGTGATATTTGCTTAATGTCTTTGAATATGCACTGGTGAATGTAACTGACAATTCCTTGGATGGGTCCTCGACTGTTTCTCTCATTGCTTGGGCAGTGAATTGCAAACCTCTCGTCAACCAAAGTAAACCTTGTGTTGCAGTCTTGACACCTTCGGATTTTTCACTCAAGATCAAGTCTTGTAAAGTTGACGAGTTTCCTGGTGATGATAGCAACCTCTTGCGAATTTTTTCAATGTTACCATTCATATCATTTTGAACAATAACAAAAGCACTAGAGCCTAGGACGTCTATATTGGCCAAAAGAAATAAAAGAACTAGTTAGTAAAAATTCGAAAGTTGCACTGTCGTAAATCCTAAACATTTTCAAACCTCGAAATCATAGAATCTTACCAAATGTACGGCCAATATGAACGAGAAACGAGAAACGAGAAACGAGACGTATGAGAGGCAATGGCCCAAAAACGTTTACATACCGAAGAGTTTGACAACAGCTTCTGAAGCACCGAGAAATTCTGAAGTTGAAACTTTGTTGTCCACCATTGGAACATCCTTGAATGATACTTTCATATCATCAAAAAAGTTAGCCATTGTATCTGATTATTCTTAGGGCTTGTCAAGTGTGCGATAATCTCTCAGCAAAAAACAGAATTAGCCTAACACTTTCAAAAAGGTAACTAGACTATAAGTGACTATGTCGAATGACTTAGATAAAATGTGAACTTTTTGCTGAACACGGCTCAAATTCGATCTTGAAGGTTTTCGTGTTTGATTTTTTTCTTGGTGATCTGTCTAATTTTCCAGCAAAAAAGGGTAACTAAGAGCCCTCACAAGTGAAACATAACCATTTTCAACAGGTTTACAAACGCTTGAGTTGAAGAATGCACAACTTCTCTTTGAAAGGAACGATAATATAATTAGTCAAATTAATAATTGAAAACTACACGAAAAGTTTTTAAATACCTTTGTTCTGTCTTCTCAATCTCATCTTTTCAGAGAAAGATAACACCTTTGGTTCAGCATCAGCAACAACAGGAGCAGCAACAGGAGCAACAACTGGAGCAGCAACTGGAGCAGCAACTGAGGCGGCAACTGGAGCAGCAACTGGGGAAGGAGCAAATGATGCACGCTCAATAGGAGCACGGGCAATAGGAGGCGAAGAGAAGCTGTTGTTTTGTTCAGCGAGTCTCTTTGCTCTTTGTTTTTCAGCGAATGTCATTGGTCTTGCAGCTTCTTCTTTGGCCTTTTGTTCGGCTTCAGCTTGTTGCTTAGCCAGCAATTCAGCTCTTGCCTTCTCTTCAGCTTCTTCTTGAGCCAGTATAATTGCTTGTTGACGCTCTTCTCTGATTTCTTCTTCCTTAGCAGCCTTTCTTTCAGCCTTAACCATTTTGATACGGTCTGCTTTAGCCTCAGCTAACCTCAGTTTCAGTTCAGCAGCTCTAACCTTGTAAGCCTCTTGCTTTTGTGACAAGACTTTTGCTTTCAAGTCGGAGAAATCTGTAACAACTCTTGCAAGTCTGTTTCTCAATAAAATTGAACTGTCATGATCCTTCTTGGCTTGCTCCAAAGCCTTCTTCTTATTGACTTCATAAGTTTCTCTATCTTTCTCCTTCTGTAACTCGGCATCCTTTGCCAACAATGGTAACTCAAATCTTCTGTAAGCCCTTTCAGTATGATCCATCTTTCTACCAACGATTCTAAGTTTTTCCTCCAAGTCCTTCTTGTCTTTGGTTAATTGTTCGACTTGCATCAAACGCAACTTATCGGCATCTAAGTCTTCCATGTTATCAATATCAACCTTGATAATACCCTTTGCATTGATCTCGGCGGCAATTTTCTTTCTTTCTTGAAGCCTGAGTTCTTCCTGTTCACGAATGATCTTTTCCTTGGCCCTCTTTAAAGCCTCCTGTTCAGCTCTTTCTTGTTCAGCCTTTCTTTCAGCACTTAATTTTTCTTGTCTTAATTTGAGGTCTTCTTCGTCTCTTCTACGCTTAGCTTCTTCAAATTTCAGCTTGCGTGTTTCAAGAATGACAAAACGTTGAGATAGTTCATCTCTTTCGGAGATGAACTCCTTATTTGCCAATTGGATAGCTTTTTGTTTTGCTAACTCTTTAGCTTCAGCCAATGATGGGTCAATTTTTCCGTTAGAGACAGCTAAGGTCTTCGCTAAGTTGGCTAACAATGAATGAACTAATTCAGCTGGTGTTTGTTGTAATGAATTGTTCGAAATCAAATTGTCTTCAAATGGTTCAGAACGGAATGAAGCTACTGATGAAATGTGGTCAATCTTTACTGACAATAAACCTCTCTGGCCAGCTTGAACCAAAAAGCTTTCGATCTCAATTGGTGAAAGATTGAAAGAACCCTCAAAAGTGGCCAATTTGATCAAGAAGTCTAACTTGATGGTCTCATAAACTTCGGACAAATTTTGAAATAATCTAGTTAAAGCAACGTTGGTCAATGGCTTGACGTAGCCAACAAATGATTTTGTGGATTCGATCAAAGCGAATGAATCCTTTGAGTCTCTACCAAATGCTATTGGATGGAAGTCATCCTCTAACAAATTGTACAAGTTCTTCAATGCTGGATCAACAATGTTCAAGATATTCTTGTTGACAATAGTCTTAAGTAACGAATCTCTTGTTGGAACTCTTGGTAAATTCAATAATGAGGATAATTTCAGATGCTTGCTCTTAAGGAAGTCTTCATTGGCTACATCAGTTGCATCATCTTGAGGAATTGACAAAGCTGATAATAAGTAAACGGAGGCATAGTGCTTGATCTCATCATCAGTGGCAATTGGAGATTGTGAAAACAAATTGAAAAATCTTTGCCAAGCAGCAGCATGAAACAATGCATTACCTGAAACAGCAAAAATCTTTGCTAAGTTTTCGTAGTAGGTAACCATGGTGTGTGGCTTTGGTTGTCTCTTTGAGGTGCTCAATAATGTGTGAACATCCTCGACCGATCTGAATGATTCTTGCCATAACTCTAACTTGACCGAGTAGTTCAATTGTTGGAAACGCAAATCTAAAAATCTTTGCAAAGTATCTGGATCGGTCAAATCGACATAATTGACTGAGATTTGATCTTGCTTTTGGTAATTTTGGGCTGTTTGAATATGTTGCCTTAAAAGTTCGCATAATCTATGAAATTCGGTTTTTCTATCGAATTTGGCACAGAATTGAAAAGCTTGCAAAACAACTTTGTGATAAGCTAATTCAAGTTTGGAATTATTTCTTAAGATATCGAGAACAGTTCTGTAAGCTTCCCATACAAATCTCAATGCAGGGTTAAGCAACTGTCTATCTGATCTATCCTTTGAATCTTCAGTTGAGACAGAAGCTAATAACATACTTTCAGGTGATTCAGTTGCTTCCAAATCTTCCTCAGCAACATCATTAGCTTCTAATTGAGCATTTACCAATTTTGCTTCTGCCAAGTCGATGAACTTACTACAAACAGTAGCAACAGAAGCTAAACCATTTTCTGATGCTTGAACATTTTTCTTGAATTGATGCAAACCATCTTTAAGTAACTTAGAGTTCTTCAAAGTGACCGATAAATCAACAAATAATAATGCGATTGGTTCCAACTCAGGAGCTGAGAGGGAACGTGTTCTTTTTGAAATGATAAAATCATATAAAGTCTGCAAAGCGGCTTCCGATTGATCGACCGCAATAAGGTCTTCAGCACGTCTTAACGTATTCTCTGGACGAAAGTTAACTGGAGCCATTACTACCTATAATTGAATATGAATCAGGTTAAAAGATAGAACGGTTTTGAACTTGTTCTTATTCTTCTGATCTTGATGTAAGAGAAGTGTTGAACTTTTTCACGAAAAATTTTGTGAAAAAAGCTTTCACTAGCCACTGCTTCTCTCAGCCACTAATATCCGTTTTGCTATAGTTTTCGTGTTGTGGCACGACCTCTCTCGATAAGTAGTTTGATTGCTTAAGGGTCCTGATATATGAAATTTAGCAAGCAAATTCAGTTGACGTATATAAATATACATATATATATGAGGGCAGGCTCTACTTTTCACTATTAGTGTAACTCACATCAAGCTTTTAAAGTCAAACCCCAAAAGATGTCAAAGTTTTTATATAAATGGGCCCTTAAAAAGGTGAGTTGTCTTAAATTCACTTGATAGAAATCGAATACTACTCCAGTATGTATGGGACAGTAACTAACATGAAACATTTTTTAGACTGGTTTATCGAATGCCATTTCTGTTGGAGATCTTCAAGATCTGTACAAGGAAGATGTGAGTATTCAAGATTGTTTTGGGACGAACTAAAGAAGAATAATGAAGCTATGATGTTGTCAAAAATACTGACTAGTGTGAAATTTAGATACCTGTTGATGAGTTGAAATTTTACCAGAGAAAAGGTGCAAAGAGAAAGAGACAAATCCCAAGGTACTTGTCTGCAACTGATCATTCAGTGCTCAAATCGGTCAGAAACAGTGCCTACAGAAACGACTTGTTATTTTCGATTCTGGGTTTTAGATTTGGTATTTGTGGTATCATACAACTATTACCATGGGTTGGTGATGTGATTGCTTTTTTCATTGCAATGTCATTGATCAGAAAACTGAGAAAAATTGAGGGTGGGTTACCGGAAGCTGTTCAAGCCAAGATGATGCTGAATATCACATTCGATTTTGGTATTGGTTTAATTCCAATCATTGGAGACTTTATCAATATAGCGTACAAGCTGAACACTAGAAATTATGTTGCTTTGGAAAAGTATCTCGCCGAGAGTTATAGGAAAAAAGGAAAACTCCCGTCAACCGAAGATGGTATAATTCCAATTCATGAAGTCAACAATAATGATGACTCGATTGTGTTTAACTCTAAAGGATTAGATAGTGGTCTGCATATGTAGTTGGTTGAAGATCCATCACTCAAAAAGTGCATCACAACTCGAATATGGAACATTTATGGCAAATTATGAATCAATCTATAAAACCTATGACTCGAATTTAGTTAAGCGAAAAGTATAAAAGTTCACTGGAAAATTCACAAGGGTAAATAAAATGACTACATTCTTTGATGTAGCATAAAACTACCTACGGTGCGATAATCGAATTTACGGGTTGGAATGAGTTGTAGACTTTCACAAAGGGGTATGTGCAATCTGAAAAATACCTTATTCTGCAGAAACTTGCGATACTCCCAGCTTTGTGGGATCGATTAACTAGCGAACTTTAGAATGCCGGCGTCTTTTGTAAACTCTGCAATTAGTCTCTTTCTCGTAAAAAATGATATCCTTATCATCTTTGAAATGCGTATCATCTTCATTATCAACAACAGATTGACATTCTTTATTCACAGTGATAAAGGTTCTTTTTTTATAAAGTACATCCATACCCGTGAAATCTTGATCTAAGATCTGAGTACCTTGCCTTTTTCGATTAGTGAAACAGTCTTTGAAATTCTTCAGTGCCCTGATGAATCCAGTCACCGAAGACAGGAGCTGAAGTCTTTCTGTTGATGTTGGAAAAACCGAATGTGCGACTTCAATATTTTCATTGTGATTAACTAACTCATCTTCTGAATCAGACAACTCGATAATTTCAATATCTGAGATTTGAACCCTAGGGGCTGTGGTCATCAAACTGCTCTGGGTTGTCTTTGGTACTGGTATTGACGCTGCTAAAGTGTCTTTCTTTGGAAGATTTTGGAGTGACTCGATGCTTGATTCTTCGTCTAGTTCGAGATCTATTTGGAAATTTCCCTTTTGAATCAAATCTTCTTTTGTGTTTGCAACGGTTGGCCAAGCAATATCATATATTTTGAAATGGCGCACACATCTCTTACAACTTGGTAATTCGTTTGAGTTCACTCCACAGTTCCTACATTTAGTTGTACTTTCCAGAAGCTTGTTATAATGAGAATGTAAAAAATTGGTAATGGTTTTCATATCGGAAGCTTTCTTGAATTGGTATAAATCCAATATGGTATGCGCCTTTTCGGTCAGTATTGGTACAGCCCTCTTGGGATTCCTTCTCAATGAAATCGAACATTCTTGTTTCCCTGACAACAGTGGTACTAATAGCTGAGAGTTTAGTGACTTGTGCAGTGATACTGACCCACTTCTCAATCTTGTGTTAGTGGTTCCTGCGAACGAACACTCTTGTAGCATTTTTAGCTCCCTGATAAGCCCTCCAGCCGCTTGACGCTTGATTTTTTTGCCTGGTGATTGGTATGGTGATATTGATGAAATCAACTTGATATCAATATCTTCATTGAAGTCCAGAAGGTTTATAAATGAAACTTTCTTACCAACCTTCTTTTGCTTTTGCTTATGTGATCTTTGCTTTGCGTTTGCCGGCTTCCAATGACCTTTACCTAAAAACTCACAACTAGAGCACAAACAGTCACTATTATTCTTACCAAAGTATCCTTCTGCATAGAAAATTGTGATCTCTTCTCCTAGTAGTATATTTCTCGTCGACACAACCTTCAATTCATTCGACGACGGAACAAATTTACAGTTCAGCTGGCAATCATGATTTACGAACCTTAATGGCCCTAGCATTAGTTGAGGCTCCAGCCTTCTTGAAGTATCCATTATGCTAATTTTCACCTCGTGTGATTCAACCTCGGGAACAGAACATAAAGAGCCAACGAGATACTTGATTTCTTCTCCTTTCAAAATTTTTCTTCTCGCCACAATAGCTCCTTCCAACTCCCCAGTGTTTTGAAAGTATCTATCCGTCGTATCGACCTCAAATGAGCAATCTGGAAGGTAAATCAGTAAATATTTGCGGGCGTGTCTTTTGAATTCAGATAATTTATAATCATCATCCCCTACAAATATTTCAACAAAATCTTTGATTTCTTTCATTTGCATTATTTCATGTAAACAATCAGATAGTGACGGTTTGTCCGCATCTATGAGATAACAAGATATCACATCCAAAGAGGATATCAGAGGGAGTGATTTGATTTTGGTGGTGAGGACCTTTCTTGTTTTCGCCCAATAGTATATCTAGTTTGAAATCAGCACGGCATGGTATAGTCTTTGTTAGCTCTGCATGAGTTTGAACCCAAATTACTTTTATTCCGAAGCCAAGAGAGGCTTTCCACGGTGATCTACTGACATTTAACTATACTTACGTTATCAATAAATGAAGCTGTTAGAAAATCATCAAACGAAGAAAAATCTCTCCACGGTACACTATTACTTGTCATCAAACAGTCAAGCCAATTTTTAACTGACGGTTTGGTGAAGTGTTAGGGGCAATAAGCGAGTAAATCAATAAACAAATTTGGGAGCAGTGTAGTCTTGTAATAGAAGCAGCTGATACAAAGAATGCCACATTTCTGCCTATTGTATTTTAGGATGCAGCTTTTCTTTTGACAAACGCGCCTCTCCGAACTTGTCTTTGTGGACGACTATCAATCAATTTTTAAATCACTTGAACATTTGGTGAGTCTTTCAAAGTGAATGAAAAAACTTCAAGCCAACTATTCTTTGAAGTATTAGACGTAATTTGGTTGCTGGGATTTTTCCCAGTGCCGTAATCTTTCCAAGTGGTGAAATAACCAACTAGGGAAGCTCTCTGTTTCTCAAATTTATGATCCGCAATCGAAAACAAGTGGGTATGGTAACAACTAAAGATAAATCTAAGTATTCTGCAGAGACAGTACAGTTTGTTTTTTATTTAAATTATAATTGCTTCATTCTTCAGCCATTTTCAAATTATGCACTTCATCCCATTCAAATTTACAATCAGCATCATCTTCGGTATTTATCAGCCACTTGGCCACTTTGAAGAGAAATCTGAAACTTGAACAAATATTTTACTTTAAAACTGTAAATATACTGTAGTTTTATGATGCTACTTCCTGTTTTTCCTGATTTGTTTTGAAATTGATCAATGGATATATTCCAATGTGCTGTTTTCCACAAATCGAAGCTCGACAACTGAGAAATTTGAGAACATTTGCATTTTTGAGGACGCTCTTATTTCAAACGCTCTTATTTCAAACAAGCTCATCTCAGATACACAAAAAGCATCAACTTGTTTAACTTTTTGGGTGATCTCACGCTAGAGGTTATTAGTATATGAATCATTTTGAAGAATAGGGGTAAGTATATGTATTAGTCCTAAAGCTGAGAGAGAAGGGGGTTAGAGAAAAGACGTGCACCACATCTCAAGATGATGAAAAAAGTTAAAAGAGATAGAACCAAAAGTTTTAACTCTTTCAATCCAGAGCCATTTATTCAGTGACTTCCCCGGGTTTGTCTTATATCTATTCTTGAAAGGCTCAGCTTGCTATAAAAGCTCACTTGAACCAAAAAGCACAACCAAAAAACACAAACAAATCATTAAAGCGAAATGGTTCGTCTCAAGACTCGATACATTCTCTTTGATATTCTTTTTCCTCCTCATGTTGAATCATCGACTAATGCAATCAGCAAGACCAATGCAATTCTTTCGTTACACCAATCCTCACCATTATCAGTAAATACAAGGCTCTTGGTTCAGCTTATACGGCGGTCACTTCAGGACAACTTTGGAGACTTTGGGTCAGGTGTATCTGGCGGGTCTTTGACTGTGAAATATTTCTCAAACAAAACATCAACTGGAATAATTAGGGTTTCGAGAGATCATTACCGACTCGTATGTGCTGCTTTAATGATGCTAACAAATATTGATGGTATAGATGTTATTTTGAGAGTCTTGAGAGTCAGTGGCACAATAAAGAAATGTGAGCAGTTTGCTGTGAAAAGAAATAAGCACTACATTGATTTGTTCACCAAGTCACTGAACTCCGATGCAAGTAATGTGGCTCTCAAGGAGTTGTTTGGGCGGGTTGATGATGATATTTTGAATGTAACGGATGATGAAATGATTGGAAGTTAGATATTTTCTTTCACATTCTTTTAATCTTGTTTGAATGTTTATTTTTCGTACGACTGAATAATTATCAAGCCCGACTTTACTCTTGTATGCAGAATAATGCGAGTTTCTCATTGCCATTGAATGGCAACCGAGCGAATCTTTCGTAGCTCAAACTATTCACTGATAAAAGTGGTGCGTGGGTGCTAACAAGTCGACCCTTTTTTTTTTCCTTCTGTACAGAAAATTTCCTTCTCTTATCCATTCAAAAAGGTATATTCTTTGAACAGAAGATAACAGAGACATATCACTATATACTGTATTCAGGAGGTAACATGAATCAACTAGTTGAATACGAGAGTGACTCTGAAGATGAAAGAGAACAGCAACAGCTTGCTGTTAGAACACAGAAAGCTTTAGAGTTGAAGATTCAACAGGAGCTTGGGAAGTCCAAGGCCACATCAGGGTCTGTAAATAGCGAGCCAACCTACATAAGATACACAAATTCATCCTTTGACAAGCCAGCTATGAGTCGTATAATAAAGATAGTGGACAAGGAGCAAGACCCAATGCTGATGTTAAGTCGAAAAATCGTCAAAACTCCACAAGCCCCACCAACAGAAGCACCTGCTCCCATATTGAGGGATGCTCCAAAGAAATTAACAGCACAAGATCACAAAGACTGGTTTATTCCCCTGGCTGTTTCAAATTATCATAATCAAAATGGTTTTACAATTGGAATTGAGAAAAGAATGGCTCATATTTCTTCATCAACAGATGTAACGATCAACGATAATTTTGCATCGTTTGCAGAAGCACTTGATACAGCCGAAAAACAGGCAAGAGAAGAGATCAGTTTGAGAAGTCAACAGAGGAAGAAAGAAGAAGAGCAGAACAAACTAGAGAAAGAACTGAAATTAAGAGAGTTGGCGATGAGAGCAAGACAAGAGAGAGGAAGAATTACAGGCGAACGAGATAACTCCAAACTCCAAACATCACCATCGATCGATGAAAACAGAGACTTTGAAGACAGATTAAGAAGACGTAAACTGGCAGAACAAGAATTAATCAAACAGGAACAGAAGAAAAGAAACATATCTGCAAAAGTTGATGTTGAAAAAAGCTCTACTCAGAACAGAGTTCAATTTGACTCTAGATTGATATCAAAAGCAAGTCAACAAAACTCATCAGAACATGCCATATACGATAAACCGTTATTTGCAGCTCAAGCAGCAATTGAAAGTATTTATAGACTCCGAAACTTGCAAAACGCAAAAACCATGGATGAAGATTATGCCAATGACCAGTTGAAAAAAATTAACGATGATAATAAATTTGAGTCGTTAAAACATGCTGATGAACAGCCGGTTAGAAGTGGTCCTGTTGAGTTTGAAAAAGAGGAGACGAAAAGAACTATAGAGGAACATTCTAGCGAAAAACTAGCGTATGGGCTATCCGAACAACCAACAAAGAAATCTAGATGGAGTAAGGAGTGAGGCTAGAGTGTATACTACAGTAGCTGCTCAAGTTAATTTTGAGAGATAAATTTTCAAAATAAAGTTTTCAAATGTAACAAACATTTCATTATGTCCTTCAAAATTAGTAGATATATATATATATATATATATATATATGCGTAATCTGATTCATGTTTTAGCCTGAGGCAGCAACTTGTTTTTGTACAGAAGAGGGAATATTGTATTCAATTTCCACTTTCTTCAGTAAAGCATCATCTTCAACACTGAGTTCCGCCAAAAATTTGAAAATCTCTCCTCTTGAATAATACTTAGCAGCTGATGAATTTTCAGAGTTCTTTGTATTTTGATGTTGTTCTTGCTCCTCACCGTTAATGAGTCCATCATTCTTTTCAAAATGTTCAATCACCTCGCTGTCAATTAAAACAAATGAAATACCACTACCCGGACAGTCGTAGTTAACGGTCAATAATATTTTTTCTAGGATCGCTCTCAATCCCCTTGCACCAGTACCACCAAGTATAGAGACCATGGCGATCTTTTCAATTGCCAGTGTTGTTATGGCTAAACGAACTCCAATTTTCCTGAAGAAATACTCGTACTGTTTGACAATTGAATTTTTAGGTTCTGTTGATATTTGGACTAGATTTTCCACAGTTAGTGGGTTCAATGCCGTTATTATTGGAAGCCTACCAATCAACTCAGGAATCAAACCAAATTTTTGCAAATCCAGCGGGGACGCTAATTGTAAAGCTGATATTTTGTTTCCGTTTTCCAATTTCACATGTTCAATGAAAGTGGTCCTTGATGTCTCCTCCTCACTTAAACGTTTTATTTTCTCCTGGAACAATGAAGATGATTTAGATGGATCCGAAGAGTTCAGGCCATCAGCTGGAGAAGTTGTCGCATCTAACTCATCATCAAATCCGATGTTCGAAGAGTCATTAAATCTTTGGGCTACGATCTTATCCAAACCAATGAATGCCCCCATCGAGATGAATAGTATGTTCTTGGTATCAATGATGAAATTGTGCTCGTTGTTAGTCGAATCGTTTGTACTACCTTGGTTTAAAGATTTGACATTGACATAGTTTTTAACCTTAACGCTAACCTTAGTTCCTTCTATCAATTTCAACAAACCTTGCTGCACGCCTTCTCCTGCAATATCCTTAGTTCCACTGTAAAGAGAAGGCTTTGCTAGTTTATCAATTTCATCTAGAACTACTATCCCTCTTTCACATAAACGAACATCGTAATCTGCATTGATCAAAAGCTTTTCGATACAATTTTCAATGTCTTCACCAACATAACCCGACTGAGTCAATGATGTACAATCCGTAATGGTTATTGGTAGTCTCAATGAACTAGCCAAAGTCTTGGCGATCAATGTTTTACCAGAGCCTGACGGTCCAATTAAAAGTATATTCGATTTTTCTAGCTCTGGTTGATCCACTGAAAAGTCATCTGAAACATCAAACTCATCTTTGTTTAATTCCAGTAATTCGGAGTATTTTCTATCTATATTACTCAATTGTTGGATGTACTGATGCTTATACACAGCAACTGATATGATTTTTTTCGTCGTCTCTTGCCCAATGATGTATTCATCTAAACGCAATTTCAATTTCTTCGGTGTGGGTAGTTTTTGAAGCTTAGACCTTTCTAGCTCTTCTTCAAGTTTCAAGTTTCTCTTGAGTTCTTCCTTTTTGGCAGCATTATCAGCCGCTATCGACTTTTGGTTTTCAAGGTTTTTTACATTTTGTTCCAAAGGATCAGTCTGTGATCTTCTAATCTCTTCACCAGCCAACAATTTGCAAGGTTCGGTAAATGCGTACTTTGAAGTCTTGCTTGTGGTTGGCACACTTATTGAAGATTTACTCTCATCGTCGTTTTCAAATGTTGTGTACACTGATCTCTTACCTATTGATGCAAGTGCTAGTTGAACGCCGCCTGATCCCTTTACAAAGCTTTTAGTCAGAGTTCTCGCTGAGTGTTTGAGTGAAAGCATCATTATGAATTAGAACACCAAGTACTTGATTTGTCTCACACCACTTCTCTTATCAAATCAACTAACTAGATTTTCGGTTTTATTTCAGATCAAGTTTCCTGTTGAAACTAAAGCTTTGAGCCACAAAGGTGAAAAGTTTTTTTTGATTTGAAGTTGAATAAGCCAACTTCGACAAGTAACGGAGGCTTGAACAGAACAATTAGGTCAAAGCAATATGGTCAAAACAACTACTTGCAAACCAAATTTGTGAACATCCCAAAGGTTACTCATATCCTATTTGAACAAAAAACCAAATCAGGATTTAACCGATTGCCATCTTGGGAAATCATACTAAGTATTTGTCTTGTCTCTTCTATTCTATCTTCAGATGATATTTGAACACATGTAATGGATTGGTTTACGAGTTATTATACTATAGAACAACTCGCAGTCAAATCAATTATAAGGGGTTGGATTCAAAATGATGCTACTCAAACAGCCCGTAGTGTGTATGGGGTTGGCTTTGCTGTCTTTATCTACATCGATCCTGGCTACCATATCCGGTGGTAATGATCACGTAGTTGATATTCAATTAGAAGCTACATGGAAAAATACGCCGTTTTACTTGAACTTGATAGAGACACTGTCTTCATACAACTCATCACTATATATACAGCTCATCTCTCAGTTTTTGCAGATTCCGTTGGTTGAAACAAGTGATGATTTTGAATTCGATGAAGAACTCAAACTTGACTATACAGATGAAAAATTGTACAATATTACATGTCTGTTGTTCAACTCGAGTATTGACAAGTCCATGGTGGATGTGTATTTAGCCAACAAATTTTACACACCTAGAGTACAGTCGCATTATCAGTATTACGGATCAGAGGTTTTACCCAACTACTCCGACAGATTGATTTCAAAGTGTGGTCAAATATCAACCTCATGGGTCTTGTTCAATGATGAGATATACTGCAACGCAGATGATTTATTTGCAATAATGTCTGATGATAAACCTCAGGATGACCTTTTGTTACCATATGATAGAGTTATAGGTGAAAACACAGCTCCAATCTTGATTTTATATGGTGATATGCTAGATAATGAATTCAGAAAATTTTTTTATAATTTGTACGAGTTTGTCAGATCTGGGCAGTTTAGATTCATCTGGAGATACATCCCGGTGGATGAAGACGATAAATCATTTGAAATTTTATCCGGGTATGCAGTTGACATGACTCTCAAGAGAACGGATTATATTGTTATTGATGATAGAGGTCTCGACAGCAATAGGATTCAAAATTTGGAAGAAGAACCACTTGATGATGTTGAAGAGTCGGAATTCTGGAAACAATATTCTGATGACATTCAGCTTGTCACTGGTCAGATCGATAATTTAGATCTTAAAGTGACCAATTTCATTTTGAATACTCAGTCCGGAGAAAAGTATGAGACTTTAAAAACTTTATTAGAAGACTTTCCAAAGTATGCATCGTACCTTTCAGAAACTACCATAACTGAGGATCAGTTGACAAAAATCTTATCGACGTCAGCTGAAAACGAGGAAAGCTCTCTCAATCCACCCCCAGGGTTTTATGTTAATGGTGCCTCTATTGATGAACTTTCCTTGGATATTCCAACAATTTTGAACAAAATCAGCAAAGAGGCATCACATATCACTTCACTTCAAAACTCAGGGCTATCCATTTCTGATTCAAAAGATTTGATTGGCAAATTTTCTCATCACGCTATGACAAGGCCCCAACTGGCTGAAGCGGTCAAGCGTTATGATATTCATTCTGCCAACAGTGCTATTGTTTACCTCAACAATATTGAAGTAGACCCCCAATACGAAAATTTAAAGAAATCAAGAGTTGGATATATGAACTCAGACATCCGCCCAGGGCAAGTTCCCAACTTGAGAGAAAATGTTCATGAATCCATATTTGTTATAAATTTGGCAGACGGTGGGCAAACTTATCAATTATTACAGTATGCAAGCCTGATTATACAAAACAGATTACCTCAGCAAATTGGTATTATTCCTTTGATATCAGACGATCAAGATCGCCTAGTTGCTAAGCAATTTTTATTCAAGTGTCAAACAGAAGGTGCTAACTCGGCCTTTAGATATTTGGGCGCTTTGACACAAGAATCTTTAGCTCATCAACAACAAGAAGGAACCAAGCTACCGCTTGAAAGGATTTCATCATTTGTTGACATACCAGAAGATTCCTTTACAAAGCTTGATGCATTTTTGGAGTTGAATGAGCAGCTTATTAACAAATTTTCAATTTCAAAACCATATACTATTGTCAACGGTGTCTTTTATGAATTTGTTAATCAATGGCAATACTTAGTTGCTAGACAAATATATCATGACGTTACAAAAATTTCAAAGCTGATACGAAATAAGGAGATTTCAAAGGGTCTAAAGTTGAAAAAGTTCTTGTTCGAAAACGCACTTCCACTGAGAAATACTTTTATCATTCCAGATGCTATTAATCCAGACAGTCCTGCCATTTATAAACCTTTGGTTGAATCTTCGGTTCTGAATGGCAATTTAGTTTTTGGTGAGTTGTTTTGTTCATATAATACTTCCGATGCAATTCCCAAAACACTCACTCTAGTAGGTGATTTCTCTTCAGTCAAATTTTTGGAGCAGTTTCGCAGTATTTTAACCCTTCTTGAAGAGAAGAAATATAATTTGAGAGTCAGATATTTCAACATCGGTGAAGATGACATATTTATCAGACTTTTCAAGAAGACGTATGACGATGAAGGCTTGAGTAAGGCTAAGCAAAAATTGCTGAACATCATCATGGCCTTACTCAACTCCAAGCAATCTGTATCCGCATCAAAACTCCTTTCTTTTTCTGAAAGCTACTACCCAATTTATGATTCATTGCAATCTATAAAAGATGGCTCGTTTTTCATCATCTTAAATGGCAGAATATTGGAGATAACTCAAAAAGTTAGCTCATTATCTGTGGAGGATATAGAGATGTTGATAGACTACGAGACAGAATCAAGGTTACAGTTTCTTTATACTTACTTAAATAAACATGGGGATATTGGTTTTGACTCCTTTGAAAAGATTTCTACGAAAGTTTCCAGCACATTCTTCGAATCAAGTGATGAAGGAAATGGAATCGAGAATACTCCCTTGATCTCACGGTATGATATAAGTCGTCTAAATTTCAATAATTCGTTTTTGATTAAG
>PPKG02000036.1:0-99383 GCA_003706045.2 Peterozyma toletana
ACACGGTGTAAAAGAGTTTTGAAGTGGGACCAATAAGTGATCCATATATTCTGATAATCATCATCGTCAGTTATGTTTAATGGCTCCTTCCATACTGGTGAGCACAAAGGTTGACAATGCTGTTTCGAATAATATTTTTTGCTTATAGAGCGAAACGATGAGTTTTGAAGGGGTTCACAATCATATATATCAACAATAGACTTTTTTTTTTTTTTTTTGGGTGGAATGGTAAGCCCACTTTCTACAGGTAACAGATATTTTCAAAAAAATATTACCGACGACTTCGTGGCCAAGTTGGTTAAGGCGTGTGACTGTTAATCACAAGATCCCTGGTTCGACTCCAGGCGTTGTCGGAATTTTTTTTTGTTCCAGTTGAGTTCCCTGAATATAACGTGTGATTGTGAAATTCGTTAGTTGGCAATTTATTTATCAATGGTGAATACCAACTACAATTTTTCTCAATTAAAGTAAAAAGTAACGACTTATGTTTAAACTTTTCTTGTATCAACAATTTGATCTTTCAATTTTTCATCCCATTCATCTCTTAAATGTTCAAAATATGCAAGAACATCATCCTTACCCGTTGGATCAATCGAGTCCTTAATCAAGTACTCAGCACCGTCAAACTTAGAGGCACTACCGTACTTCAAGCTTCTGTCCATGTCGTCGTTTGCTAAACTGGTGTAAATTGCTGAATTAGATGCAATGTATCCAGTAATATTATGCCACGGAGAACCAAGCCATCTAGCTATATAAAACAACAACAACATACCATAATAAGTGAAAAAGTTCAAGTATTGCTGAAAAGAGTTACTAACAAAGATACCAGGATGGACACAATACTGCTTGATACCTACCATCTGTAGTCTCGGGTATGTAGCCAAGTGTAATAAGTCTACTAATCTCTTGGAACCTTCGTATGACTCAGGACTTCTGATCAATTGTAAGTCATCAAATGATAAGTATGATGGTTTAGACATAATACTAGAGATCCAAACAACGGCTCCCTCACCGTTGGATAAAAGCGGCTTCAATTTCTCGATTAGATAGTATGGTCCAAAAACGTTTGCTTGAAAGACTAATCCCAAACCATCTTTCGATTTGATTCCCACTTTTTGAATCTTGTAATGAGGTTGTGTTACTCCTTCAATTGGATTTGCCATGATTTCTTTACATGCACCGATCCAGTTGATGCCGTCGTAGACACCTTGTGCCGCGTTGATGTAAAGATAGTCTAACTTACTATAATGGCTTTTCAACTCGTAAATGGTTGATAATATCGATACCATATTTGTAAAGTCTACTAACAGATAATCAAAATCTAAAATACCTGACCTTTTTGTAATCTTCTCATTATATAGTTTGATTTGTTGAATAACCTCATGAACCCTCGGTAGTGTTCGTGATGTTACAATAAGAGTCAACCTTTCTTCAGTTGGCACTGACTCCAATAATCTATATGCTATATTCAAGCCAAGATTACTGTTCGTCCCTGTGATCAATGCAATTTTTCTGATTTGTTGAGACATGCTCTTCTTATTCTGAATTTTCATTTCGTATCACTTACTTGTGGCACAATAGTGTCGTTTATATATTTTAGTTAGCAAATTTCGTGAAAATCTAAATCGCAAAAAAAGTATTGATTTACTTCCATATTAGGGACCGTAAATAAAGAAGCGAAAAGAAACTTTTCAGAGGACACAAATGAGATCAACGAATGAAGGGAAGATGAAAACCATTGTTTAGTTATTAAACAAGGAGAGGGTGAATGAAGAGTCATAATGGACTCAACTTCATGAACTAAAGACAAAAGGCCTTGAATACATAAACAGTTCTTGTGGCCATAAGTGTAAATGATGAAAATGCCGAGCTGAAAGCGGGAAAGAGAGATAGAGAGAGAGAAAAGATACCGTTATATCATGATAAAAGAAGCGGGCATACAGGAGTATCAAAGAAAAAAAAATCTAGAGTTGCAGCAGGAAATGAACAAATAATAATACAATATGAAGAAGCATAAAAGGCCAAAAATCAGCGTTCCGGAATTGATGGCATATGTGTATACAACCACATCAAAGTGCGTTTTTTACCATCCTCATCCTTCCTATAAGTTTCCAAGAATTCGATAGCTTGCTCTGGTGGAGCGTTGTAAAATTCAACATATTTCTCTACGTATGTGAAAATCTTCTTTCTGCGAAAGTAGGTTCTTTCTTTTTGCTTGTCTCTCCATAGTCTTCCAAACTGGGAATCTAGAGACCGGATAGATGGGTTACCATCTAACCCATGGTTGTACTCTTCCCAGATTTCTTTGACTGATGCAAGTGATTTCTTTATTGTATGAATGGGTGGGATATTATTTTCTGATTGTTGATTAACAGAGGTGGAAGTGACCGTGGTAGGAAGGGTGTGAACATCAGAGTTTGGCGAGCTTGACGAGCCAGTAAGGTGAAGAGCGGTAGTGGGTGCACTGGAGACTGAATGGTCAAGAGGCGGAATATTATTACTACTGTTGCTAATTCGCTGCTGCTGCTGCTGCTGCTGCTGCTGTTGGTGAGTTGTTTGCTGTTTGAGTTGCAGCTGCTGAAGCTGTTGCTGTTGAAGTTTCTGTTGTTGAAGATGAGCTTGTTGCAGCAGTTGAGTTTGTTGTTGGTGGTGTTGCTGCTGCTGCGGTGTGTAGCTATGATGGTGCTGTTGCTGAGAAAATTGGGTTTGTTGATGGGTTTGGGTTTGTTGCTGGTATTGGTTGTTGGTGCCACTGCTAATTCCAGAGTTGTGTTGTTGAAGTAGTCCACTGTTGCTATTCAAACTACTATGAGCTAGTTCAATGGGACTTTGGTCCATCAAATCATAGGACGGCTGATTTTGACTCTGAGTAGACGAAGTAGATGTCAACCTTGCGTTTTCCCTGATAAGATTTGAGACAAACGACTTGATGCCGGCATGACTATTGGACTGTTGCACAGTTGATTGGATGAAGTTCAAAGAGTTGCTTAAATAATTTTTCAACTCTTCATGTCTCTGATTGTCCTCATGTTTCATCTGTAATATCAAACGCTCCAAGTTATCTATTCGCGATGTTATGTCATTCAATCTGTTATTCAAATGTTCCATTTTGCTTTGCTTCCCAAATGACGCGGTTTGCAAAATCAACGACCTAAGAAATGTAACTATCAACTATCTGCTTCTATGCTAAGCTTGCAGCCACTGTGCAAATCTCTAATTTCTAATAGAACACGATCTATATCATTCAAGGAGATTGGATGCACATCATTTTATTTGAATTTAATAACAAACTTATTGTTTACTTTCTTGATTTTCCCTAGATTTTTTCGCTCTTTACACCACAAAACAAAAAATGAACAGATTTCCTAATTCAGAAAAGTACCGTTTATGGTTTTACTGTCAAAAGAGGGCGAAATCCAGCAAACAAGAGATAGATAGATAAGATTCTGACAGCTGAAGCTAACATGTATGAAAAGGCGTCTATACATAGGCACAGAACATATAAACTGTATTTATTTTTATCAACTGAAATTTCCAATGACTATAGAAACCTCAACTGTAAAAACGCCGTCATCTCAGTAAGTAGTTTTACTCTTGCTGGAACTGAAGAGCGAATGAATTAAGCGCCGATTACTAACACGATAGCAACATCGATGAAGGAGCTCGCTGCCAACCACCCGATCAACTCCATTCATCAAACCAGACTGTGAGTCAGTCAGCCACCATGTGGATATAAAGTGAGTTAATTTTAAAAAGGTATAGGATGAATTCGGAGGGCTAACAGAATCTTTCTTATTTTGGAACCTTAGCCATTGGCAACTAAGAGATCTAGTGCAATCATCATCACTAAAACCATCAGAGATCATCACCACTAGCAAGCAGTGCCTTCGGAGTTACGACTTTGATACCGGAGTCACCAAGGACTATTGCAAACTAGATTTTGAACCCAGATGTTTTAAAGAGTTGGATGGCTTGATAATATCCGGTGGCTTATCAACATCGTCAAGCGCTGCATCCAATAATTCATCAAATTCATCGACGGCTAACAACCCTTGTGCAAAGGGTAGGGTTAACATCTACAACAAAAATCTAAATATTAATTCGACGATGAATGTTGGGAGCATGATCAACAATAACGTTTCCATATACAAGAAGTCAAATAATAACTACGGGGCTATAGTGTCAAACAATGATCATAATATATACTTTTGTGACGTCAAAAACAACGGTTCAATGACTGTAAATAAGAGAGTTGCTTTGAACTTTGAAGTGAACCATTCATCCATATCACCAGATATGAAAACTGTCGTTGCCGTTGGTGATTCATCTAGGATTCTGCTAATCCATCAGAATGATAACTATAACAGAAGGACACTGAAGTCATTGTCATCTCAAAGAGTAACGTCGCTTGAAACTCCATTTGAGAGTGGGTTCTCAACTTCTTTCGATTCTCAAGGATTACAATTTTGTTGTGCATTTCAAGATGGAAGTGCATTGGTGTATGATATAAGAAACTACAAAATTCCATTACATTGTATCTATTCCACAAGGTTGAAGCTACCACATGGACTGTTCAGATGTTGTAAATTCTCGGGTGGTACTGATGATTTGTTGGTGATCAGTGAGCATACTGGTAGAGTACATCTTATTGATACGAGAGATTATACAAAACATCAAGTAATCATGTTTCCAAAACAGGCATATTCTTCGAATACAGATGGGATCGTTGAACCAATAATCAGAGAATATCAAGATGTAATATTGGACTATAATAGCACTAACGAAAGAGCTGATGCCTATATAGAAAATTTGTTTTACTTAAATGGTGTCACTTCACTTCCGAGTGATGAAAAGATAGTTGATATGTGTCATCAATCACAAGATCATCCAACTGCATATGATGGGACATATCATGATGATACAGATGAATATATAGAATCAATTGTTGAATACCAGCCGCAAAATTTTCTGACAAGTAGTTTAAGATTTCAAGGTCACTCATTATTTTCCAACTCTTTGAGAAGCAGTGCAGCTGATGCGAGAAATGAAAGCATTACAAATAATCATGTTTATGAAGACTCGGTTGTTGATTTGAGCGGAGTTGATTGGTATTGCGATTCTAAATCAGGTAAATCTCATTTGTTAATTGGAACGGATAAAAAGTTAATCAGGTGGGAAATTGACTCCTGGAACAGACGATCTTTTCCTAGCTATGAATTATGCTAGAGTTAGATAATGTTCTGGTTTAGGCTTTAACATTTCTTTAGTAGTTTATATTTTTCAACAAGACAATCATAATTAAAATCTAATGATATGGCTGATGCAAATCTTGCCTTCATCACACCCACATTACTATTAAACAACAACAAGCTTAAATCAGCCTTCGCGCGAAAATGCTATTTAACTACTCATTCCAGAAGATATTATTTATTGGGCAAACTTCTTCGTTTGAATTCTTAAAGTGACTTGCCATCAGTTGAAACTTTACCTTTTTCTTCCAAATATAGTTGCAAATTGAGTTTCAACACTCCAAATTAGCAAAAGACACAAAAGCAAGAAGAAATAAACTTACTTGTCTAGCAAGTTAAGTCCAAATTTTAGATTTCTAATTTCTCCAACACAAAGCCTTTTGAAACAAGATCTGATCAAAAAGACTTTGAACCTCAAGAAATTATTGATTTCGAGAGCAATCAATTCATAGTCAGCCAAAATCTCATCATTCATTAAAGTCCTCAAGTTGTTCACTAATTTAGTCTTCTCTGATTTCAAAGAATCAATTTTTAGTTGCCTTGATCTTTTGGTCTTCACTATTGAGGAGAACAATAAAGATGCCGATGATGATGTAGGTCTGCTCAGGTCATGGTTCCCATTCACAGTTGGCACTGTAGTTGCTCGGGAGTCTCCTCTGTTCTCGTCAATTGTTTTGAGCCTTGCTATATCTTTATCTATGCAATTAATCATCATAAATAATTCGTTGAACTCATTGATCTGCTTACTTAAGAAGCTATCGATCAAGCTTATCAACTTTTGATGTAATGATTCCATGAATTTCAATCCCACCACAAAATCAAAATAAGATTCATCCTGAGATGCCTCGCGATTGATCAATTTTAAATTTCGAAAAACTTGGAGAAATGAATCCGGGAATTTCAATGTTTCAAATTGAGAAAAGAACTCATTTTGTAAGTCTCTTACATCCCTTTCTTTGTAGTGTCGAAAATTGGATGCTTTGATAAACTTTTCAAGAACGTTAAATTTCGTTAGCTGATTTAAACTGTATTTTAAAAATTGTGTCATTGAATCAACCTCATCATTCATTTTATCAATTTGCGTTTGTGGTTTTCTTCCTTCCGAGAAAGAATGTTTGGTTGATTCAATTCTTTTCAAGTATTCAAGCTCATGAATACCACCTGGTACAATAAGTGACTCCCATAACAATTCTGACCTTGACATGTTCTCCAAAAGGTATAGGTTGATATAGTTCAAGACGATCAACTTTTTTTGAACCAAAAACTTCGAGAACCCGTTTATATTGAATGAAGATGTGCTTGTCAAAGGTGGAATCAAATTCAAAATCGATAAATTCAAACAGGACATTGGGTTATCAAAGTTCACCAATTTTAGCAACTTTAAATAGTCTTTGAAATTGTGAATGTTCGAGATCAATTCGTTACCTAATAATGTTTTCGTGAATAAGCATAAATCGTTATTTGCATGATCCAATTTCAATCTAGTTATACCAAATGTCCTACCGTTTACTAATGGAAAACTCCCTTTTATGAAGTGTTCATCAATCAAATTTTCAATCAAGATGTTATTTGAATCATCTTTGATTTTTTTTTGTTTAGTGAAATCTTTTTCTGGATGCTGATATTGTGAAATTAACCTCTTCAAGTCCATTTTAACATAGTCTAAAGAATTCAAATAAAACTTGTGATCAAATCGCAAAATATCTAGCCTGGTATCCTGTAAAATATCAACAATGTTGTCCAATCTATTGTATTTGATGAAGTACATTAGTGGAGTCATATTCTTGTTATTGAACTCATTCAAATTCAAATTTGGAAATTGAGTTAATAATTTTCTCAAGTTTGACTTGACAACGTGCAATATTGTATTGTTTTTACCATCCGAATGATCTCTATAATCGAATTTTATTTTGTTTGAGAGATACCACTTGTCAATTATGTCAACTACTGTATTGATCAATGAATTGTATTCCAAATGATCATAGCATCTCAATATTGTGAAAAATGGGGTTTGCTGATTTATATCACGTTGTGTCCAGTTTATGTATGGCCCAATAATTTCAATGATTTTTCGATCAAATGTTAGGTGACAAATGTTCCTATTGTTACTGTCTAGAAAATTGAAATACTCAATTTTCTCTTCATCAGTAGCCGAGTTCATAACAATGTTCAACATCGCGTGTATTATATCCTCATTGCCCAATAAAATTGCCATCCCCAACAAGCTATAACCTTCAATACTTCTATCGTCTAGTATAGTTTCAATCGGAAATAGTGACTCATTGCGAAAAACTTCATAGAAAATGTCAAAACTATTGGATTTTATCGCTAACATCAAGACAGACTCTCCCTGTACTGTTCTTGATCTGATGGAATGCTCGACCTCAAGCTTGCCTGCTGACTCGAAAAGTTCATCTAGCTCACTTATCTTAACACTCTTGAGCTCTTCACTATAAGAATTCTCAAATAGTTTCCAAAGCTTTCCATTTTCAGTGGATCTATCTTTAAAGTTGGTCAAGTTGGAATTATCCTTGAAGTAATTCAAAACGGCATGAAAGGTTGATAGAACGTATGAATTGAATCCAATTTCTAAGTCCATCAAGTCATACGAAAAGAACTGCACAAATTTAAGATGGCTGCATAAATTGGGGACCCCACTTCTCGTTATCACTAGAATCAAAAGGCTTACCAATGAATCTGCATCTATGGATGAATCATCTGTCAACAACTTTACCACTTTGATCAATGTGCCGAGTTTCAGGTCTGAATTGTTAGTAAATTGAACACTTTTGAGCTCCACAATTGACTTATTCAACTTTTGTTCAATAATGATGATCTCACTGACTGCTAAATTTTCGTAGTTTGGTAAGCCAACTTGATTAATGGATAGATTGTGTAAATCCTTATAACACCTTTGTAGCAAATCGTCCTCCAGATTGTTCAAGTGGCATAGTTGATTCCAAAATTTATCATAGACATTCATTTCCAAGTAGTTGAATAAACAGGTATCTAAATTCAAAGCTGGATAAAGAATTATTAAATCGTTAATTGACTGTTGATCCAAACTCTTGATGAAAATTTGCGATCCATTTTTGATTATGTTATTATACTCCTTTATCAACTGATCCAAAGTTTTTATTGTCTTTAAATTCAAATTTTTGAAAAACAATTGATATGCATCACCAATCTTTGATGATAATAATGGAAACTCTCTCGTAAGTTGATTGAAGTCAATATTGTTTCTTCTGACATCTGGTAACAGAAAATGCACATCATTCTTCTGTTTCACTATTGGCGCTTCAATATATATGAGCTTATATGTCGTCTCTTTGGACAAGTAGTTGTTGAAACAATAAAATAACTCATTATCTAACATCCTAACCTTCAGATTGTAGTTCTCAATTATCAAGTAATTTTTTCTTGATCTATAAATATTTTCATTCAAGGACTTGAACTTATTATCGCCAATGTCTATCACTATATGATCCTTAACAAAAGATTCATCATGACAATGTTCTTGATAATCAACTAACGAGCTAGTTGTCGGTATGAATATTATATAGCTGATAGGATCACTTTGCAAGAGTTTCAAAACTTTATTTAACCTTGACTTTGAAGGATGAGGATGATTAAATATGGCATTCAACAATGGGTTATTCAATATAGGAAGCAGCTGTGATAATGATGATGCCATCCCTAAACACCGATTTTTGTGGATGTTATAGAGTTAAGTATGTCGTTATTCAAAAATACTTGTTTGATGACTTAATTCAACTCATGTGCTTTTTTGCTGGTGCTTTAAACAAAATTCGGTGTATGGATGTTATATTTATCGCTTGGTGATAATCTGGTGGCTTATTCAAATTTGAGCTATCAGTTGGTATAAACATTTAGCTACTGTCTATTTTTCTTTTACAAATACTTAAAGACTAACAATCTTCTGGGTAATATCACCCAAATCACCGGCAACTTCTTCTTCTTCTTCTTTTTCCTTAGGTCCTCCCTCGGATACGTCTTCCTTTAATTCATCGTCTATAATATTTCCCAATGAATCATATTTCAATGTCACCTCTTCCTCATCATCGCTATTATCTGCAATCAAATTTCCCAAAGAATCGTATTTCAAATCCTCTTCTACAGAATCATCTTCTTCAGAACTCTCTTCTTCAGATTCTAGTATGGCATTCCCCAAAGAATCATATTTGACTTCCCTTTCTTCAGCACTTTTTAAAGTGTCTTCTTCTTCGTCATCGTCGATGTCTGAACCTTCATAATCACTTCCCTTACTGTTCAAAATATCATCAGCGAGAGATCTGTTTGTGTTACCCAAGTCCCAAATGTCTTTACCTTCATAGTTTTTTCTTCTCTCAGCTCGTTCCCTCTGAGCATCTTCGATATACTTATCCTGTGCTTCCTCAATCGAACGAGAGTCTGTACAATTCTGATAGATCTCCAACAACTCCTTGTTGACATCCAAAAAATTCAATCCCCATGTGAACTTCTCCAAAATCATCACCGCCCACTCCATTTGGCCTACAATTGCAAAACATGCCAGTAAAGCTTCGACACAGTTCAACTTCCACGGCTTACCATAATTAACTGGGTTTGCCAGGAACATATAGGGCAACAATCTTTCATTTCTTCCACCAATTTTGTTGAAAGGGATTTCATCCAATCTGGCCCATGAGCATTCGACAACAGCTGCTCCATTTTGAATGACAATTTCCAAATCATCCGGACATACGAAAGCTTTACCATTGGGAGAGACACAGATACCTTGAAATTTTTGGCCAATTTTCAAGTTCTTTATCAACCCTAATCTTTCTAACTTTTTTCCACTACACCTCTTTGGATCACAATGATCAAAATCCCACATTGCCAACTTGAAGGGTAATCCCTTCATCATATTGTGTTTGGTTTCAAAATTACCTTTTTTGTGATGCACTTTTGATTTGTGCCCATTTGATCCTCTGCTGTTTTTTTTGGACTCTTCGAAAGATTCCTTGTTTTTGCCTTTACCCATAACTTTACGCCTTCAACAAACTTTTAAGTTCTATTAGTGGTCTTGTTGGTGTTATCTCATTTTCATCACCTTGAAAATTTTTAGGATTTTTTACTGTCACTTTTTTTTGGCAACAAACGCAAAATGTAAAGCTACAGGTATGGTTTTTGTCCTGATGACAACTATCGAATAGCTAAACATATTACTTGAACATATAAATATATATATTATATATATGGCCATCAAAACCAAAGTTTGAATCTTTGCCGTAACTTTGTAAGGAGTGTAACTTCAACCAAACACTTCCCATCATCATCGAAGGGAAATGAGGAACAAAGATATGAAGTCATCAATATCGTTGAACTGTTCTGTAATGCTGTCATTGATTACCTGTGTTTCAAATGTGAATCTTTGGACCTCCGACATATTATTTGAAATAAACGGATATCTTAAATTAGTTATGTCTTTCAACGGCTTTCTCTTGATTGGGGGTACATCAATTAAGTCCATCTCTTATACTGATCTACGATCCTGGAAGAATTTAATGAAATCGAGAGGAAAGGCTAATAATTGGAGTGGAGAGAAAAAAAGGTGAATATCCTGTAGCCATTATATAATTTCACATCAAGTCAGTTAGCTCTTCTAACTAGCAGAGCACTTTTTCTGATCATGTTTTCAGAACACTCAACACGAAGATTTCAGCTCGTGCTAAAGTCACTCACGTTGTTGAATTGCTTTGGATGTTTGAACGCTATATATTACTGAAAAGTATATGTCCTGATCCAGTGATGATTGTTGAAAGCATATTGGAGTTTTGTGCAACTTGTTGTTGACGAACTTTTCAAGCAGATTTGAAGAAACCATTCTCCTTAGACTCTAAGATAGATCCTACCACATACCGCCGTACACAAAAGACAGCTCACACCAAAGCATGCCTTTACTGTAACAAGCTTCGTTGTTTGGTGAGCTGCACTTGGCTACGGTTGATCAGGCTTCGGATCAACTTTCATGGTGTATTGGTGTGTTACTCAATCCTTAGCGAGCCTCTGTATAATGAGGACCTCTAGCTCCCATTTCAACTTTTATCTGCGAAACTCTATCATTATAAACTCTTCCTCTTATTTGGTGTAGATGTAACTCCAATCCTACATACCTGTGGTGGCAATATTGTTAAACAGACTAGAACAAAACGAGTATATCTTGTACTGATGACTGTCTGCGTATGCCAGCTTGAATCATGATTCAAGGAACCTATTACTCGATGTTCCACTAGTGTAGGTTCCTTCCAATTAATGACTGAATAGTATTCTGTCTCAAGTTTATTCCATTGCAAAGGTGTCCAACATGTCAGTAGCCAACCATTCACATAGAGCTGCCTGAAATTCGCTTGAGACGCGTACTGTTTGATGAGCAGAAAAAAATTATTAAAACAAGTAAATCAAGATTATTTTGAAGATAAGCCTTTTGTAAGTAGGCTTTGAACTTGAGAAATTCAGTTGTCGCTTCCTTTCATCTGAATCAAGTTGGTGCACATCAACCAGAGCGATGGATTCAAAAGATGTCCATCCATATAGGAGAGTGGTCGGAGAAGGATCAAGCGTATCAACAGGACCTCCGAACAAAACAAGGATCAATCTGTCATTATCGAAGGTTCAAACAGACTCAACAGGCAATCACCAGCCACACCCGTTCCGTCCATTATATGTACCAAGACCATCTTCTCCCTCAAAGGAGCAGTTATCGGGGGTTTCAAAAAAGGATGGATCATCTTCGGTTTCAACCTCAACAGTGTTTTTCACCGACGACGAAAGCGTCCAACATAGCATCAGCAAGTACAACTCCAACAAACCGTACATAGGGACTTTGGATCCGTTGAATTTATCATCCAAGTCATCAAGTGTAGCAACCCACAACTTGCGGTCCGATCAAGGGACTGAAACTCTGTTCAGCTTTGGTTCGTCGACGAAATTTTCCACGCGGTCAAACTTCAAGGCGAAGTCGATGGAACTGTTAACAGCAACTACACGAACGATACCTACATCTCCAAGATTAGTGGACATCAACACTAATGCGAGCTATTGGAATGATAGCAGCATCACTACCACTTCGGCCTACTTCCATACTGCAATTGATAACGGCACTGGACCGCTTGACCTGAAGGGAGAAACAGCAGCAGTTCCAGGAACGCCTATTGCTTTCAGTGGAACAAATAATTTCGAAAATAACAACGCTGAATATCCGTTAGTTTCAACAGTGAAGACACAAGATTTGAAAAACTCCTCAACTACTTCTCTATTGAACATAAGCCATACTAAATCTTCATCGGTTGGGGGTCTCAATTCACCGTTGCTTCAGGGAAGTTTTGATGAAATATCTCACTCATTGGCACAGCAGCATTTAGGCTCAAATGCACAATCATTGCTTCCAAAAATGAAAACAATTGAACTATACAGGAAGAATGCAAAAAAATCTCATGATCCTCAAACTCTTTTGGAATATGCAAGGTATATCATGAATACAGCATTGACCATTGATGTTCAAGGTTCGAATAATAATGGGAGCAATCTTTCATTAAACAGAATTCACCAAAGGGCAAAATCATCATCATCATTGTTTGACATATTGAACGTCTCAGAGGAGCCATCATTAGAAGAACGTACAACTTTGAAAAAACAATTATTGAAAGAATCTCAGCACTATCTCAAGAAGTTAAGCGATAAAGGTTTTACGGAAGCACAATACTTATTAGGTGATGCTTATTCTTCGGGGGTATTTGGGAAACCCGATCATAAGGAGGCCTTCACTTTGTTTCAACTGGCAGCAAAGCATGGTGATATAGAGTCTGCTTATAGAACATCATACTGCTATGAAGAGGGTCTAGGTACATCAAGAGATTCGAGAAAGGCCTTAGAGTTCTTAAAATGGGCAGCATCAAAAAATCACCCATCAGCAATGTTCAAGATGGGATTATACTCTTTCTATTCCAGGATGGGGTTACCTAACAACACTAATACAAAAAAAGATGGTATTAAGTGGTTGAAAAGAGCGGTCGAAAGTGGTAGTGATCTCATTCCTGCTGCATCTTATGAACTAGGAAAGATTCATTTTGATGGGTTCAGAGACATTGTAATCCAGGACAAAGTCTATGCATTAGAGTTGTACCGTCAGTCAGCCGCATTGAATCATACACCCTCGCTGTCATTATTAGGTAATTATTACGAAATGGGTGAAATTGTACCACTGGATCCTGAGTTATCTATGTTTTACTATACACAACTGGCAATTAGTGGAGATCTGGAATCTATGTTTGGTCTATGTGGTTGGTATATGGTTGGCACAGACAACATTCCAAGAGATTCTTCGAAGCTGTTTGATTGGGCATTGAAGTCAGCAACCAGTGGATATCCTAAAGCACAGTTTGCTGTGGGGCATTTTATGGAGAAGGGAATCGGATGTGAGAGAAATTTGGATGAACTGATGAAGTGGTTCAAGTTACTGGGTGAGAATGGGGATGAAAGGGCTATCAAAAAGTTAAAGCGATCAACAGTTGTAGAGAAGCACGATAAGAAGAAGTGGTTGAAGAGTGTTTTCGGGTGATCATATTGCATTATTTTTTTCTTTTGAGCCTCATATATATATCTTCATACGATTTTTATTTACATAGCGATTAATTGGAGTCACTTCCTAACATCGATACTTATATGACAAACTTTTGCATGAAACCAGAATTGCGTGTAGTGAGTAAAGCTAGAAGGTATATTTTTACTATGCTTCTCACCCAAGATAGACATCAAAAAAGTCGGCTTCATTTTTGTGCTACTGTAATTCATGATAATGAAGTAGAAGGACCCAAACCAGAAAGTGACAAAGTCAAGGTTCACAGAAAAATGAAGTTTAGAATGTTAGATGAGTCCTAAGCATCTGGGTCTTCAGCCTTTTACACTAAAATGACTTGAAAATTTTAACAAGGTGAGAACATTTTCCACAGAGCCTATATCATTCATGAATTGGAGCTTGTAAAAGAGAACTGCAATGGAATGTCGAAGTTGATTGAGATCAGATTCAGTCACCAACAAAGAGATAACTCAAAGACTTTGTAATGAAGCATGGCTACCCTCTAGAATAAACAGCTGATATTTGAGTGTCAAGATCTTTATATTATTTTATACAAATTAGTACTTTGAAATGCATACATGGAATAATGATTAAAATATGAAGAAGTTCTTCACACCAGGGGGACTGGAGTTGAACCAACACTATTCCCATCTGTATCGATCTTTCTCTTCTTCCTAGTGCCATCTTTCAGACCCAACACTACGATTGGCTTTTGCTTCAACTTTCTGATGACCACCTCATCGAATTTGGAGTCGCATACAGGACACTTGTGGTTCATGGGGACCAAGCTCAAGATGCACAAGCACACGCTACACACGTAACCTATATCTATGATTTTATTTGTCATGAAACAAGAAGCTCTAAAATCAATATTGGAATTCGTGGGAAGAACCAAGATTGATCTCAAGGATGGATCAATAAAAAAAGCAGTTGTCAAGTATTGAATCAATCCTTTAGGTTTTTTGATGAGTTGATAAATACCATTAGTCGCATCACTCAGCTGTTGTAAAAAAATCGAGTTTTGTTGGCCCAATTTCAAAATATCTATGGGAATCTTCATCTTTTGCGCTGCAAACACACAGTTCATTGTTGAGATGTATGGTAGTGAGTTATCGTCGCTCACAGACACTATCAATATTCTTGATTTTAACATGCTATCGGAAGACATTGTTAGTTTGTTTATATGTGATAACGACATTGATATTGCTCCTGATAATGAATTTTTGTAAGTAGGTTTCGCAGGTTCATCGATGCTTAAAAGCTTTTGTAGTTTCTCAAGAATGATCTCATCTACAACACGAAACTGCCTATACATATTTCTGTTTATGATCGACTTCACAGAACTATCATCTCTGCTGATACTCTCATCGATATTGCTATCTATCGATGGGAATAGAAATTTTGAACCGCCCTTGCTATCGGCATCGCTGCCCATAACGTTGGTCACCAATAGCGATACTTTGTTTGACGAGTTCAAAGACAAATGAGCGTTCAAAGCAACACAGATGGATTTGGAAACTTCCTTCAAGTTTATCTCATCCTTTAGTAGAAACCATTTGATCGGATTCAAATCGATTATGACTGATAACAAAGATGGAATGTCTTCTATGGTATGGTTCGTAGTCGACGAAACTGTTGGATCATTCTCAAAAGCACCGTCCGATATCGCATCCATTCTATTGTATCCTATTATATCCGTTACTACTACAAACACTGAAGCTTTCTCTATTGCTTCAGCTCATCTCTCTTATTTCTCACTTCCCACATTGAATTTTTTCGTCATTTTGCGCCTTTCGAAAAATCACTGTTCACCAGATACACAAAAGTTGGACAACTAACATTTATAATATATAAAAATTGATATAAACATAAGTAAATATATATATATATATATATATATATATAATATAAAAATTAGCGACAAGTACTACAAGAAGAAACTGTTTGTAGAAAATGGCACCATCAAGCAAGATTAGAGAAGAATTGGTAGTTCCGTATGTAAAGCACCTCTTATGGTCAGCACCTCTTATGGTCAGCAACTCACAAGTTACTAACAGAGTGAAAAATTATGTAAACAGATACCGTCATGTTCCAGCAAAGCCAAGAACAGAGGCAGCAGCATTTGTATCGCAATCGATGCCGATGGCAGCAATGTTTTTGAAGAACAAAGCCATTGGGTGGTCATCGTTGTTCATGTCCATTCAAGCATACTTGAACGAGCCAAACAACAAACCAAAGGATGCCAGCGGCTCTGATGTTTCCCAACCCCCATTATTGAAAATTGGATTTGCATTAATTGCGTTGACTTTATGCTACATGGATATCTTGTTCCCAAGTGTCTCTCCAGCTTCGAGAATCAAGAAGGACGCCATTGAAACAACTGCTGCCATTGTTGAAGCTGTGGTCGAAACTGCTACCAGTTAGTATTTAGTAAACTGCTGCTTGGAATGTCTAGACAGAGATACGTCTCAAGAAATCACCTTATGGTTCCCGTTGCTTTTTTACTGCTAGTTATTTTTGATTCCTTCCCTTTTTCTTACTTAAACTTATAACTTCTCGTTTGTTTCTCGTTTGCTGTTTGACATCCTAACTTAATCTATCAAACGATCCTATTGATCATCTCATCATTGCTGTTAGAGCTCAGAAGATGGATAACATCGTAAGTTGTGAATGCCCAGATACCCAAAATCTCCATCGTATACACTTTCCCCATTTAGAACCGAAAAAAAAGTCCCAAAATATGGAGATGTAGGTTGATATACAAATCACCAGTGATAGCAACAACTTGACCGTATCATCTCCTGCTTCATTCTTCAGGTTTCAATATGTCTTCTTCGCTACGTGAAGACTTGATTGAGTCAGCCGTAGAGTTTTTGAGAGATCCATCCATTACGGATACGCCACTTACAAAAAGAATCGAGTTCATTGAAAGCAAAGGCTTAACCCAGGAAGAAATTCAAGAAGCTTTAAAAAGATCACAGCAGCCATTATCACCTTCAAAGATTGATTCCCAATCGTTTCAAAATCATCAGCAGGTCAATGACTACTATCCAAACCCACCACAATTACCGGAACGTGATTGGAAGGACTATTTTATAATGGCAACAGCCACCGCTGGAGTAACATATGCTTTATTCCATGTCATCACAAAATACGTTCTTCCAAACGTATTGCCCCCTTCAAAGCCAGCCTTGGAAAAGGACAAGGAGCTTATTGATCAGGAGTTTGTCCGGATCTCAAAGATGTTAGAATCCATGGAATCGCAGCAAAATGAGTTCATTAACGCTCAAAATGAGAAGAGTGATAAAATCGACGAGACATTAACCAATATTGATAACATTATTCAACGAACAAATGAAAAGAATCTACAAAATGAGGAAACTTTGAAGTATTTGAAGTTGGAAATTGCAAATATCAAGTCTACAATGCTATCCAATCAAGAATCCCAAAAGACATTGATAAACAAAGAACTTTCAGAAGTTTCTACTGAACTATCATCAATCTCATCAATACTTGACTCGATGTCCACATTAACAATTGATGAGCAGTTGGGTAAGACGATCAAGTTAAAACCTGAAGAAACACTTTCAAAGTTCAAGATCCCACCTCCGAGTTCAGTGCCATCAGCCAAAGATATTCTTTCCCATTTAAGCTCCTCAAAACCACAAACCGAGAGAAATATAGAATCGCATCAACTGGAAGTTGAGGCGTCTAGTGACCAGGATGGTTTGTCTAGCGATGGTTCTCCATCGGCTACAGTCAATGGATCGGTAGTTTCTGAGTCTACAAAGAGCTCAAATGATGGTTCGAGTAAGCCTTCTGGTATACCTGCTTGGCAATTGGCTGCCCAGCAACAATGAAGGGTTACAGGTTGCTACGTTTCTTATACTATTCTAAAAACCAATAAAAAATAATACTTTTTAGCTCGTTTAATCTCGCCGCTTTCAATATATGCAATTATTTTTCTATTCTCATGTTAAAAAACAATAATGACTTTTTCATGATTAATAAGACTGCTAATAGTCAAGTCATTTTTTTATTTTGAAGGCGAAAACATATCTTTCAAACACTCAGATACTCTAAAATCTTTTCGATATACTTGTCAACTATGAGTCCCTTCAAAAACTTTTCATCAGCTTCTTCTTCCCCTTTCAATTCGTTTTTCACAAAAAATACATGTTTAATCAACTCATCCATAAACTTGTTGCCGTTATTACTATCCAACATTTGGGTAGTCATTGAATTGAGCCCAACTCTATTATTGTTGTCATCCTCAACTGAGATGATTTTCGATTCATCATCATCATGGTCAACGTCCATTGAAGACTTGGAATGATTATCAATGTCGCTTTCATCTATCAAGGCCCTCAAAAGTGTAATATACTCATCATCAAGAACTCTTCCATTCTCCTTTATCCTGGTAATTGTCATTAAGCAAGAGGTTTCTAGCATGATCGAAAATTGGATATTTGTATTGAAATTGTTTGACCAGAACTGCCTTGTTGGTAATGCTGAAGTTGGGGTTATGTTGATGATGCATTGGTATAGTTCTTTCAACCAAAATTCCAAAATATTCAAGAAACCTATCGTTGTCTTCTGTTCTTTTGACGAAAGATAAATTGGCAAAATATTAGGATTGAGACTCCAGGTGTACAAATTCATAAAATGCTTCTTGTAAATTTCGAAAGGAGATTCATCGCAGTTCAAAATTTGACTGTGAAAACACTTTTCATTTTTATCAAACTTTTTCAAAAAGTTGATGATTGATTTATAATCGTCATTCATGATTGAAAACTTTGTAGTTTCAAAGATTTTGAAGGTCTGGTAAAGTTCGTTTCCAGATAGTTCCAAGATCAACTGGTGTAGGTATCTGGATTGGTGATCTTCAACGTTTGTATCAACAGCATCAACTTCATTGTTCAAAATGATCAATTTTTTGGAAATCTTGAAAATCAAATCTAAGTTTTTATCTTCAGAAATCTCATTAATTTTTGCCTGGTCATTATAGTTCAACCATATAATATTTTGCAAAAAGCTGTAAATACCCATTAGGTTGTATATCAAAAATGGTTGAGTAAAGAATTCCAAACCATTTATCAATACATCATAATCCAACACATTTTTGTTGAATGCTATCAAAGACTTTTGAAATATCAATGGAATAATTCTGAAACAGTTCTCCATTGATGTTTTTTGTATCAACTCATCGCTGATACAGCCACTATCATCAAAAATAGAGTTTATCCAATCGTTGATCAAGTTTTTGTAATCTGAATCATTCTCCTCAACTTCTTGCTTAGGGAAGTTTTTTACATTTTTCAAAAGATTTAATGCTGAAGAAGATTGATATTCGAATGATGATGTGGAGACCTTATAACGTTTGAAGATTAATGAAACAACTAGGAGAATGCAACTGTTTTCGATGTAAATGTCTTGATAATTTACACCTAAATCTTCTTCATCTTCATACATATTAGTGTCCCCTTCCAAAATGTTTTCACTATTATTGCCATTAATGTTGCCAACTTTGGAAGATTTCAAAATGTTTGAACTGTCAATAAATTTCACTAATGGTTTCAAGATCAATAAGGGGGAAATTTGAAATACTACCAAATCCAAAATTTGTAAATTTGATGAAAGACTCAACAATAGCCTGTGCAACCTTGTCGAATCCTTATCATTAATCAACCTTAGTAAAGTTTCGTATATGACTTTGGCAAAATTTTGCTTTAATAATATGGATTTGTAGTTTACATCGAAATTAGATAAGAACTGAATCAACTTATTGTCATCATCATCGATACTCACAAACTCAGGGTTGATATCAATCAACTGTTTGTTTATCGTCTTCTGAATAAAGTCAGACTCATTTAATTTTTGTAATTCCATATTCGTGTCCATCTGAAACTTGATCAATTCTGAATTTTCAATAATTGAATCGTTCCCCAAGATCTTACTGAAAACCTCAACTTTGATCAAATTCAAAGATATAAGCGATCTAAGAAATGAGTGCCTTATGTCTTGGGTTGTTGAAGGGAACGAGCTAAACATGTCTGCAGTTTGCATCAGCGAAGAGTTTGATTTTTCATTCATATCATCGCCATAAATCAACTTGAAATTGTCTTCAACTGAACTGTGGTAAAAGTTTGAAGGCTGGTTAGCAAAAGTTTTTAAAATCTTTAATATGTTACCATTTATCAAGAATAGTTCAAACAAATTCTCCAAAATCAAACCCATTTGGTCCTGAGTGATCATCTTGAAATATGTTGATATCAAATTTGGCAACTTGTTGACGATGAAAAAATCCCAGTTTTTCAAATTTATCACAGGCTCTTTGTTCAATATGGCAATAGCAAAGCACTCAAAAGTTGATACTAGCATGTCAGTGATGGTCAGTGACGATGATGCAGTAGTTGTTGAATTGCTGGTGTCGTCACTATTCAAATAGATCAATCTTTTGAAAGATTTCATAAAAAGACCACAGTCGATTTCATCCGCCATTAACGGTTTGAACTGATTGATCTCGTTGTTTAACCAAATGAACTTTTTGATTTTAATCATCTTCTTCGTTAAATTGTGAGAGGATATCTTGTTGCTCGGTTGACTTGATACGATGCAAGAGTTGAGATTATTGAAAATGTTCAGCTTGAGATAACTTACTACCTTGGTTTGATTTCGTTTGCCTAAGTAAGTGATCAATGAAGTAATTGATTCTTGTAAAAGATTTGAATTCTTGTATACAATGGTGGAACTTTCGGTGTTTTTATTGATTACTTCCACTAATAGATAGCACAAACTCCATACCATATCACTCGAAGATTCTATGCTTCGCTTGATATAGATCAGCAAACCAATCAAAAATCTTTCGTAAAAATTCAACTCAAAGCTTGACCATTGGATGTTCGATTGAATCAACGAGTCAACAATCATTTTTTGAGAATTGAAGTCCAACTGATTCATTATTTTGAACAACTTGTTCAATCCAATGATTGAGCTGCTTTCATTTATGGACAAATCTATGATATAGCTTATTTGTAAGTTCAGATTGGTATTGTCAATGTTCAAAAGGTTCTGTTTCAAGTCGTCTATCGTCAAATTTGGACTTCTTCTAACTAGTTGCTTGAATAATGACCTGAAAACTGGCGGGGCCACATTTTTCATTAAGCATAGCTTCAAGAGTGATTCTATAGTCACTTCTTCCATAGCAATAGCAAATGCGAACAAAGATTGGCTCCAGCGTTACTTCTTCTCCTCTGTACACCACCAACTATATGTGTTTCGAACATAAGCATGAAAATATGAAAATATGATAAATTGTCTTCAAAACATATTAGCAACCAAAACAGGAAAAATTCGTTTTAGGTAGTCTAAAACTTTCTAGTTGATGATATCACTTTAGGACTTCGACTTATAACGATAATAGTGATAACAATAATAATATATACAAAAAGAAGAGAGCAGAGTCCTTCCTCTATGGAATAAAAACAAATGCTGAAGCCAAAAGAGATAAATTTTGACTTGGAGCTAACAAAAAACAATGACGGAAGATAGTCTGTACCGAAAAAAAGCAGGAGGAAGTGTTCCCTTTTGAGATTAATGTCAAGAGGCCCCAACGCAACGTCCAACAACAAGAATGAGGTATCAAGAGCACACAAGCACAAGCAAAAAGATGTTTAAGACAAACTAGAAAGAAGCAGAAGATAAAAGTGGATTTGTCAAAAAAGAAACAAAGAAAAAAAAAAATTGGAAGTCAAAACATAACATCGATGTCTACCAAGTCTTCAGGAGTTCCAGATATTTGAAGACCAAGAATTGCTCAAATCTTCAACAGCGACACCAGCACCTGTGACAGATGTGGCAGTGTAATTCAATCCATTATCGTTATTCAAACTTCCTGTCCTGCTCACACCGTTAATAGTAGTGATGTTTGAGTCGCTGTTGCTATTGTTACTGGTCCAGTATTGCTGCTGTTGGGGTGGTTGAGTTTGTTGTTGTTGATGAAAGTAGAAGTCATTATTACTTCCATTGTTATGATTGAACGCAGCGCTGTTGTTTGTGTTACCATTGAAGCCACCTTGCAGTTGATGTTGATGATTAATCATCAGTTCATTACTATTACTGATGTTAAAGTCTTGAGTATTACCACTAACACCAGAAAACAAATCAAATGGGATTTTGTTGAGAAAGTCATCAGATGTAGCTGAAGATGAAGGATTCAATGATGGCGTAGCATTAGTTGATGACGATTGGTGGTGCTTAATTGGATTGATCATTTGCTGTTGCTGATGAGGAGCAAACTGGGACTGAATTGGTGCAGGAAATGATGAAGTTGACGAGTTGGAAGTTGGAGGAATAGCGTTGAATCTGTTTCCACCGCTGCTGTAGTTATTATTGTTGTTGCTTAAGGTTGATATCAAAGCATCTGGGATATTTCTGTTTGACATCAATTCCTGTTGGGAAGAAGGAGCAAAGCTCTGCTGTTGAGTTGGTGTTGAGTTGAATCGTCTTTGTTGTTGTTGGTAGCTCTTCTGATGCTGATTGGCAAAATTGTTGCTGTTTGAAAATCGCTGTTGGCTCATAGTGTGATCATTGCTGAAGTTATTATGATTCATATTGTTGCCAAATGGAGAACTCGTTCTCCGGACATCGACAAATCTACTATTCGAGCTGTTGCTTCTGCTATTATTGTTACTATTTCTGTGTTGTTGAATAGCACTGTTATGCTGAGGTGCAAAATTGTTTAAATTCAAATGTGATGAATGCAGTTGAGGCAGATGTGGGTGGGGCTGTTGAGGCTGAAGCGGCAGCTGTAGTTGAGTACTCTGCAAGTCTCTCAAAATCCTTTCAATCTCATAGAACTGAAAGGAAAACGGCGTCGAGTCAAGCTTGGCATCAACCAGCAACTCATCTACTTGTGATAGTGCGGCTGCTGCTGTTGGAGTTTCAACGGATAAATTGGTAGAAATGGTATCAACCGACAGTTGCGGTTGACTGATGAGAGATTCAGAATTGTGAAAACTTTGAGCGCTTGTTCCTGACATTACTGAGTACTTTTTGAATGACTTTTGTTTTTTCGATATTAATTATTAACTTTTTGAAACCTTTTTTTCTCGTACCTTTTTCGAATCTGTTGGATGAAACCTTTAAATAACCTTTTGCGATATAATTCCCTGAACAAATGAAAAAAAATGAACCCCTTTATGAAAAAAAAACTCTATAACTAACAAGAAAAAGAAAGCAAATGACTTGGATAGAACGAACGAAGCAATCTGGTGCGATGTGTAATGATGAGGTATGACTTCTTTTGAGAATTAATGAAGATTTTGATACACTGTCTGGTCTGTACTGTCTTCCTGAGTCTTAATTTCCAAATAATCTGCGAGATCCTTAAACGGTCAATTGGTAATTTGCTTATTTGGATATTAATACTAATGTAAACAACAATATTAGGGGAATCTTTCATTGAAAAAAAAATTTTGGAAATCGTCGAAAAATGACTTTTTGCGATATTCAAGTCGAGTTAAACGTCACGTGGCATTTCCGAGGATTATTTCATTGAAAGGTGAAAACACTTGAGATACTATGATTGACAAGTTCAAGGGACGATAAAAATGCAAGCAGAGAAGTTGAAATAGAACATTACAAGCGTGGTTGATTGAAAAATTAACAAAATGACAAAAGGAAGGAGGATCATAACTTTGAAGTCAGAAATGCAAATTCTGGAGCTACTGTTTTAAAAATGATTATTATTTTTTTTCTCTTTTTGAATAACATACTAACTGGAAAAATTCGAAAGACTCCCCATTTAATCATCACTGCTGTCCAACAACAACATTGCTACCTCCTTTTTCTTCTCATTTCCACTAATACTACTCTCACCTCCAACTTCTTCGTTGGACAGCTTACCCTCCATAACAACTTGTTGAACCAGCTCCTTCTGCTTAGCTCTGTCTCTCATTCTCTCTTCAATGGTTCCTCTAACTAACAACCTGTAAACTGTAACCTGTCTTGTTTGACCCAATCTATGAGCTCTGTCCATCAGTTGGGAATCAATCGTCGGATTCCAATCCGAATCATAGAAGATGACAGTATCGGCTGCCGTCAAATTGATACCCAAACCTCCCGCTCTTGTGGAAAGCAAAAAGACGAATAATTCAGGTTTCGTCTGCCAGTCATGGACCAAATCTCTACGGTCAGTTAACTTTGAAGAACCATCCAACCTGATGTATTGATATTGCCTGTACTTTAAGTACTCCTCCATCAAATCCATCATCTTTGTCATTTGAAAATACACCAAAACCTTATGACCATTTTTCTGCAAATCAACTAACATTTCATCTAATTTTGCAAGTTTACCACTTTCAATAATAAATCTTTTCATTGATGGCAACTGAATAGTATTGTAACCAGCTCTATATTTAACCAGAGATGGTAACATTTCTGCTTTTGGAAATTGCTCCAATGGTACACCATGAGTCAGTAATTCGTACTGAACGTTCAAGTCTAATGGCATTAACGCCGTTCTTAGCGTCGGATTAAACAATGAATCTTGTAAATCGTTCTTGAAATTTTGTGAGGAACAGACAACTTCAATAGGTGGTGCTGTCAGATTTGTTAAGTCTGGAATGTTGCAACTGTTCAAGTATAAATCCTCATAGCTCCTTGTTTGGACTGAGAACAACTCTTTTAACTCTCCATCCATATTAGTCTTGAATGTGTTAGTGATATCTTGTGGAGAGATCAACAATAATCTGCTGTGGTTTTGTGACTCTCCATATACCGTATTTAAGACCCGCAAATCATCTCCTTCACAATTTCCATTATAATTTTTCAACGCAATTGAATTTTGCAACAAATCATTTCTTGCACTTGTTATAATCTCAGCTGATGACCTGTTGATCAATCTCAACCACGTGAACATTTTATTGTCTTCTTGGTTTTCCCTGATATATTCATCAGACCAAATGTTCAACAAGTAATTCAGTACAAACTCTTTTTCGAACTTGTCTGTCCTTTCATTTGGTTCTAGAAGCTCATCATATATCAATCTTGGTAGCCTGTATTCAATCTCGTTCCTTGTGGAATACAGCAAGTCTAACTCAGGCATATTGTTCTCCCTCAAAAATGATGCAGTCTCTGCAAATCTTGAGAAAGTAAAGGCAGATTTGGTATCAGCCCTCTCGAACAAATCCGGATGATTACAAACCTTTCTGAATTGCATGACTAAGTTCATTAATGACTCTGTATTTTCATCTTCGATACCTGTTTTCTTTACTGGTTCACCCTTGATCTTATCCATCAAGTCAATAATTGAGATTTGTGACTTCAACATCTTGTACAACTTTTTCTGTCTATTAGTCAAATCGCAAAATACGTCGATTTCAATCTTATCACCTAACTCACTTTGCACATTCTTCTTGATACGACGCAACATGAATGGTTTCAAGATCAAATGCAATCTGCGCAATTGCAGTTCGTTCAACTTGGTGTTTGATTGCGCATGCGATTCGATATCTTTTGAAAACCATTCACTAAATTCGTCATGAGAATCGAACAACGATGGCATGATAAAATGTAATAAAGCCCATAATTCTTGCATTGTATTTTGAATTGGAGTTCCCGTTAACAATAACCTATTACGACATTGGAAACTTAACAAAGATTTCCATCTTGATGATTGAGATGATTTGATCAGTTGTGCCTCGTCCAAAATCATATACTGCCACTTAACTCTTGAGAAGTATTGAGCATCCGAAACAACCAACTGGTATGAAGTGACCAAGATATGGAATGGGGAATCCTTATCATAAACGATGTTCTTTCTATCCCAGAATTTACGCAAAACTTTACGATCTTTTGCATTACCCCAATAAGGTAGAACTTTGAAATCAGGAACAAACTTCGAAATTTCCTGCTGCCAGTTGTGCAATGTTGACAGTGGTGTGACCACCAAGTATGGACCCCAAATGTTATGGGTCTCTGCGAGGTATGCCAATACTGAGATACTTTGAACTGTCTTACCCAATCCCATCTCATCAGCCAAGATACCGTTTATTCCCTGGTCGTATAGGTTCAGTAACCAATTCAAACCTTTAACTTGGTACTCTTTCAACGTGCATGTTAACAATTTAGGTTGTTCAACATTGATATCACCCAATGAAGTTGGATTCTGGAAATTCATCTCATCCTCATCATCCAGATTTGTATCACTTTTGGAGTTATTGAAAGCTTGTGCTTTTTGTTGAGCCAGCAATAATGCTGTTTGTGCGTTTGCCAGTGCTGTTCTTGTTAAATTTTCCTCATCCTGATCAAAATCTATTGAGTTGAAGTCTGTATTGGCGTCCTTTAGATTGACCGCATCAGGCGAGAATTTTGATGGGGCGTTTGAAGATGATGGTAGTGACTTATCAGCCATGTTGCCTTCCAATTCATCTGTTCTGATCTTCTTCCCAATGAAATGTGAATACAATTCGGTTTGCGTAATCAAAAAGTTCAATTTTCTTGACTGTCTCTTCGATTCTCTTGCATCTTCCTCCTTTTTTGCTTTGTCAAGAGCATCTTTCTCAGCCTTTTTACGCAATTCGCGTTCTTCTCTTTCATTTTTCTTCCAGAAATTGAACATCTCTCTCATTGACCTCCTTGCTTTACTCTGTAGATCTTTTTGAGACTTTGTAGTTTTCAATTGCCAACGCTTTGATTCTCTAGCAGCAAGCATTGCTGTCTTTTTCAAATTTAACATTTTGAATTGTTGTGATTGCTGTTGTACTCTATAAATCTTTGGCCCATCTTTTCTTGCCATATCTTTCCATATAGCCAAGTAAACGTTATCATATTGCTTGTCGAGGGCCTTTTGTTCCTTTGCAGTCCTCTTTGGTAATGGTTTTGGAGTTGGTGGAATGAAGGTAATTTTACCAGATGGAGTGGCCTCTTCGACATGAATAGATTTAGCCTCTTCCAGCTTAGGCTTTGTTGTACGTCTTTTTCTCTGCCTCGGTTGGGTTTGTTGAGATGGTAGTATTGGAATCATTTCTTCTTCAAGTTTGACAACTCTTCTTCTTACCCTTCTCCTCTTTGCTCCAGGCTCATCATGAGCCCCAAAGTCATCAACATGTTGATCAGAGTTGAGTAAATGGCTATCAATCTTGATGGTGTTTGAACCTCTCTTCCTACCATTCTCTGGAGCTGGAAGTATAGCCTTATGAAGACCACTTGCATTGGATCTTCCTCTTTTTGGCAAGAAAGTGGGTCCACTTGTTGAATTTTCATTCTCATGCTGCGTTGTTTGATCGTCATCTGCTTTGGTTTCAGCTTTGGCTTTTTCCAATTTATTTTTCAACTCCTCGTACAGCTTTATGACTCCCAAATTTCCTTGTAATACTAATCTAATCAACCTTTCTCTCTTGACCAATTTTTCAGCAATTCTGTTGTCCTTGGTTACAATCTCTTTCTTCAACACTTCAGATAGAGCTTTGTCAATCAATAATCCCTCAGATGTATGAATGTTTAAGTCCAAGGGATCGATCAACTCCAACTCGTTGTTGAGGTATTTCAAGATGTTGGAGTCTTTCAAAGAAATGCTGTCAAGCTGCACCAATTTCTGAATCTTCAGCTTATGGTGATCAAGTGGGTTCTCATCAAGGCATGCAATTGTGTGGACGTCTATGTGTTCTTCCGCGTTGGGGTTTGTTGGAGACGATAAGATCGAAGATATGGACATTTTCTTTATCGACGGAAAAGTTAGTATATATGCTCGCGGTGGTGATGCGTAATCGCTTCTTCTAATCGGAAACTTACAGTTTTCTTGGGGCCACTGCCGGCTTCTTCGTCGCCCAAGTGCATGTGGGCAGTACCTGGTGAATTGTCGCTGTGGAGATCATCGTCGATCAACATGGACTTGAGAGACATCAGTCCTCCATTGGACGATGAGGACATCGTCGGCTTGATTTCGGCCATTCCTGACATGATTGCGTGTGCTGTGTACGCTTCGACCCTTCGTTTGGTTTCCAAATGGATGGTGGCGCTCGTTATATACCAATCGTGGTGCTTCCTCCTAGCTGTTCTGCTGCTGCTGGCTTCGCTGAATGTTTGTTTTGGCCCGCTGTTCTTTTATCTCTATGACCTGGCGGAGAAGACTAAAAACAATTTTCGAACACTAGCTCTGATGGATTAACTTTCTTGATGACCTATAATCGCTTGATCAACTGACTACAATTTGCCATCCACTGACTTTTTTTTGTGTTTTTTTTGCTTTTTTTTTGATTATGGGATTCACTTCACACCGGTAACAAAATTTGTTGAACTTTTTCCTTCACTCTATCGTGAGATTTCAAAGGGGTTTTTCTGTATATGAAAATTACCTAATCAGGTATATACCTTTCACGTATATTCATACGAAGGATCTGTGTGAGAGGATATAGAGTTATATATATATATTATGTCCAGCTGAACGAGGTGTAGTAGATGTACCGCCCAGCTCATCCTGGGAATCTGAACCGCGGTGCTTGCACAGCGGGTGCTTGATTGGTGGTGAACGCTACTGATTTTCTTAAAGAGGTTTATAGGGTTTGTGATAAATCACAGCACATTCTGCGTTTGGGAAGTCGAGCAGACTGGCTAGTCTTGGAGTGTATGCCTGTATGTGATAGGGTGTGCCAAGGTGTTTGAGTTTGCTGTTTTCTCGCATAGAGTTTTGTGGTTGAACGGACGCTTTCAGATTGTCTTTGATGTGATTCGTTAATGGTCGAATGTACCTCATCAACACACTACACAGGCCAAAGTAAAGTTGAAAAACGACCCGCCGCATTTTTCCCTTTTGAGACATTATATGAGTGGCTGGGGCTGGCACTGTGCGCTCCAGCCACTAATTGCCGTTTCTGTGGTGCATGTATGTGTTTCCAGTGTATTTTGAGCATTACACAAACATATGAGTGGGTGGGTCGGGCCATAGAGCGATAAGTGGGTCTCAAGTACCAGCTATGGCCTAGTGTTTTCTTTTGCGAAGGCAGAAATGGTGGTATATAGTTGCGCTTGTTTGATGGCCTAGCTGGGGTCCCAGAGTTGTGATCCGCAATAGTGATGTATACGCCTACACCAACCAGATGGGGAATTCAGTGGAGATAATACTCGATAAGTCGAACCACACCAATGGTGTGTTCACAAACAATGATACAGTTGCTGGTGCTGTCAAGTTGAAGGTGGGCTCAAGAATGTCAGTCTCTTGCATAGAGGTGAAGCTAAAAGGGATTTCGAAGTCCTTTATCACCGTGAAGGCTGGAAAACTGATGATATCCCGCAGTGAGACCCATAAGCTACTATACCAAAAGGTGACGCTTTTCCCTCCGGCTCAAATTCTTGACCTTGCTTCACAGAGGGACGACTTCAACGTGGGCGAATACAGGTTTCCTTTCAGTTTCAAAATGCCTTACTACAATTCGTGCCATTTGGAAAAGAATGGGTACTTCCAAAGCGTTAAGCATTCTCGGCGCCAACTACCGGCATCAACAGAGTCAAAAAAAGAGTTGACCAAAATCGAATACTGTGTCAAAGTAACTGTTCGAAGAAATGGCATGTTTGTGTTTAATTTGAGAAATTCCAAACCCTTTGTATATTTACCGCTGGATGAGTTGCCATACACCAAAAATGATAAAATTGTTACATATAAGAGAAATGAGTTGATATTGCCGAACAAATTTCCAGAGAGAATTGATTCGATTGGTGAAATTGTCGAATTTTCAAGACCGAAGGCTACTTCAATTTTCAATATCGACTACTTCAAAGGTGTTTATGACTACTATTTTGGAACATCGCCGATGTCCAACAAATCTATAGTTCCAATAAAGATCCCCTTATTTGTCGAGGCAAGATTCAAATATCCGGTATCTGTGACAATGAACAAAGAACCTGATTATAGGTTATTTTTGACATCCAAAAACCCTCCGTCCTTGTTTCAGTTACTGAATGGTGAAAGCTCGGGGTTAGGCTTGATCTATTTGAGGTGCATCAATGTTGAACTTGTTGACAGAGAAATTGTCTACATTAATGTTCATTCCAAAATCAAAACATCAACGATAAACTTCTCAAATCAATATTTCAATCCACCAGAGGAGCTTAATTTGTCAAATATGAAGAAATCTACTCAGAATTCAGAGATTTTCGAATTGGAGATCCCATATGACCTATACAAAGACCTGGTAATTCCAGAATCCGTTAGACCAGGTTTTGAAACATGCAATACCATAAAAGATTACAAATTGAACTTTAACTTTGTGTTCAGTTCATACAAGGAGGTCGATTCCAAGCAGGATCCGATTGTTTCAGTTCCTCTAATGACAGATGTCCAAGTCTTGAGTGGCTTGAATGCTCAATTTACAGACTCAGATGATTTGGAAAATTGTCCGATTGTGGTTGATCTTTCCAGTTGAGAATTATGGCACTTTCGATGTTCAGCATTTGAGCCAGGGAGGGGGAAAATAAAATGTGTCGATTATATAAACCATGCAGCTCTTTCCATAACTTATATTTCAGGCATCAAATCTTTTGACAGTCTTGCTATTGTTGAGAAATTGGATCATTACTACCTAAAAAATTCATTTTACACAATCATTTGGTAAATGTTGGTGCTGATTCCAGAAAGAAAACGTAAAATTGAGAAAATAACTACGATCTCATGCACTCATTGTCAGCTTTTCAAAAGCTGTAGGTTCTTTCCATGTGTTCCATTGATCAACATCAACGCTTCTCATCTTCAGTTCTGGTCTGATGGGTACCACTAATCAGAGACTCAACATACCTAGGCAACACATGTTCGACATCTTCTGCATTGTTCAAACCCAATTGTGCATTTTGCAAAGACAAGTCCGTAACAACAAGAACGTTTGTCATCTCATCGTTTTGGGATGTGCTTGAATTATAGAAACCGCTCAACACATTGACCTCAGTTTCAAAAAAGACAGGCACAACTGGATTTCTCTGTGAGACTTCTTTATATGCACAGAATTCAAACTCAAACCCAATCTTATGATGTAATGTAGTATTATAACTGCTGAAATCAGGCCTCAAATTAGCCTCTTGAATCTGATGTCTATACAATTGATGTGGAATCTCCAATTCGTACAATTTTGAGTTTTGACTCTTCTTCGTATTTGCTAAATCGAGCTCCTCAGCCAGACCAAAACCCGTCAGATTGAGAATTGGCTGAGCATCGAAGAGTACTTTTGATTCACTCCTAATGATTATTGTTGTTTTCAGAATAATTTTGATGCCTATTCTTTTGAGATAAACCAAGCCTAATCCCGAACTTGCACCGTTTGATAACTGGAAGATTGATGGTGGACTCTTCGTAGTTAAAAATAGTTTATACGTAGGTTCTTGATTCATTGTTATAGACAATGGATGCTGAAACCTTGCTTCAACAAAAAGTTCGATACTCTTTGGTATGATTGGTTCTGTTGTGAATGCAGGCTGTTTTTCGCTCAAAAACGGCCTTGACTTTTCTTCCCACACTTTTCGTCCCTCTTTATCATCATCTGCTTTTCCATCTCCTTGTTCATATTCATCTGCTTTGGAAGATAAAGATGATTTGAAGAAATGATGTCTATGGCTTTTTCTCTTCACTTTTTCGTCACTTGTTGATATATCCTGCTCCTGAATTTCAACAAACTTGCCATGAGACTCAATTGTCCTTGGTAGTTTGTTATGTAAAATGAGATCAGTTTTGATACTCAGGACAACCGGTTCATTACGGATATATGGCAAATGATCATTAGGCAAAAAAATGAAAGGTTTAGAGTCCTTGATGTTGAATTTGAACATACCAGATCTGTTGACAGTCATTTTAACAGCGTATGTTATACTTGCTTGGCCTCCAGCCTCTTTCTTCATATCTAATGACAGTGGTAATCTGCTTTCTTCATGTATTCTTGCAGAGGTGCACTGACACTCAGATTGACTCGAGCCCTTGAAGGGAATGAGAAATTCAAATGGATACGTATACTCACCTTCATTTAACGTGAACTGATTTGAACTCGACAACTCGCTGACTTTACTTGGTGGAAAAACAGTTAACCTCTCGCATAAAACCGTGTGTATCTCGCTGCAACACCTTCTTTTTCCTTCCAGCTCAATATGAATTGTTGATTGCAAAATTCCCTCTAGCTTAACCTCGATTGATGATAATGAAATTTTTGAATCTATTTTTAACCTGACAATGCCACTTATTGTATCATTGTTCGTGAAAATTCCATTTTTTTGATCGTAGTTATCTACAATCACCTCCAGTCCATGGCCCATCTTATATAGTGCACTAGTATCGTGAGGGTGGATCTGGTTACACTGAGATTTGTCTACTTATATTAAGACCTCAAACATTCAGATAATATTGAAGTTTTCAAAGTATGGGGTGCGGGCTGAGCAAAAGCGATCATCACATCTTCGTGGCTGGAAAAGTAAAACAGTACACCACATTTTCAGCACTTATTTGTACTCATGACTATTACACAGCCAGTCCGAATACTGAGAGCTTCCACTGTTAAGTCTATCATGGATACAGTACTTTTTTTGAGTTGTTGAACTTAAGAGAGTTTTTTTTTTAGCCTTCCTGCTCAATAATCAATTATCATGTATTGGTCTAGTGGGAGCCAACTTCTCGATTTGGAAATTTTCTCAATATGCGATTAAGATCAATGACAATTAATTACAGGATGCTTGATATGCTAATATGCCGATACGCTAAACTTAGTATTCAATTTCACTTATTTTTGGCTGTGGGACCATTTTACATGGAGGTATAGCCCGCAAGTATGTTGTGGAGTGGTGATTAAACCTCCAGGATTGGGGGTACGCCTCTTTTTTTCAGCTCTGGAGCTAAAAGCTGCTAGGAAACCAAAAAGAAACCGCCATCTCTCATATGCGGTTGATACCCTAACTGAAAATAGCTGTACTTCAATTCTCAGTGAGCTAGCTGTATTGAAGAAGTTTTCTTATAAAGCTTTAAGGGAAAGCCTGTTTCATTGTACTACCGCCTTAATACGCAAATAGAAGTTGGAAGCTCCATTATCTACTAATAGATGTTAATGATTAGCCAGGAGAAAACAATATTTCTCAAAAAATTAACGCTGCTTCCTTCGTTTATCTCAAAACTGACTGATTTTGGTCAACCTTCACTTCCTTTGAATAGTAATTGGAGTAATTGGATAAACTCTACTGTGCATGGTCGTGTACTTCCAATGTACTAACCTGAAATTTTATGTTCGCGATACTTTACATCACCAAAAAGAAGGAAAAATTTCGAAAATTGAAAGGGCGGCTATATCTATCAGATATATATTTGAAAGTGGACTTGACTTTATTAGAGACTTCATTAATTGTATCATCAACTCTTCCTAAATCCATAGATAAATCGGCTCAAAATGGAAGTTCACCCAGCAGTATTAGAATTCAAAGGTATGTTTGTGCCAGGAAATTAGATCCTTGCGGATCAATGTTGACAACACACTTGACAACTTTTTTGTGCTACTTGAAAGAGCAGAAGTGCTCGTGTACATCCTTCTCACCATAGCAGCTTCTTGAATTGTGGGTGTTCTGTGTATTACTCAGATCAAATTACTAACGATTAATTGTGAGATGTCCAACCGAAACTAGGTCCTTCATTCATCAAATCATCGACAGAGAAGCTTGTCTTGAGCAACACAACAGATCAGACCTTGGCTTTCAAAGTCAAAACGACTGCCCCAAAATTGTATGTTATGATTTTTTGCTTCCTCAGCCAATTTACATGTCTTCGTTATAAGTGGTACTAACTTTCACACATTACTGCTGTTCTTGAAATATAATAGGTATTGCGTTAGACCAAATGCCGCCACTGTTGCCCCAGGTCAGAAATTAGAAGTTTCGATCATCTTCCAGGGTCTTAAAACCGAACCAATAGCTGACTTTAAATGTAAAGACAAGTTTTTATTGGTCACTTTGCCATTTCCATATGGCAGTGACGAAACCCACAAGGTTGCTGAATTATGGTCAGACTTGGAAGCTGAATACAAAGCACAAAGTTCAAGTAAGAAAATAAAGGTTCAGTACGCAATCAGCAAACCAGAAACTCCAGTTGTTTCGTCTGCAGCATTAGCATCATCATCTGCAGCATCTGCTGCTCCATTTGCTCCAGTCCCTCAATCAGTCAAGGATGCTCAAACTGCAGTAACATCAGTCCCAAACAATGTTGAATATGACACAGAAAAGTCCAAGATTTCAGTAAATGAAAAGAATTTGAATGATGTTACTGAGCCAATTGCTCATGCGATTGAAGAACCAATTTTACCAGATTACCAATATAAACAAGTTGACACAATTCCTCAATCTGCTGGTGGTATTCCACTCCCATTAACTATATTATTGGTCTTACTAGCTTTAGTCTTGGGAAAATACTTCCTTTAGGTCAATTGATTGCTTGTTTATATCTTTTTAATATATGTTGGTGTGTTCTTTTTTTTTCTTTTGAAATTCTGGATTCAAAAAGTTGGAAATTCGAGTCAAGTAAGTAAGAATGGCATAAAACTATTTGTAACTGCATGTCTTTCTATGTTCTTGACTATTGTTTTGAGTGTGAGTTCCTTGCACTCAACATTTTAACTTTTGTAAATGATCTTCGTTCAGTTTACTCCTTTTTTTTTTTTCTTATCATCTTACTACTTTTCAAAAATTGTTTTACTCTTGATTTCACTATCTGTTTGCTTCCTTCTATCTTTTATTTTTTTTCACTTCTGTTTCATTATTATTGGGCTCTTATCATCAATATAAAGTTAAAATAATCTTTGGTGTATGTTACTTACTCGGCGCTGTCGATGTTCTATCTCTCAAATATGCATCCAGCCGCTTTATCACATCAAAAACTCCATTGTTTTTCTATACAAGTGATACTAGATAAATTCCTCTACTTGATCTTCAAACTAACCCTTTATACAGCTTGACCACAAAAGAACAACCCCTTGCATCATTCCCAACACTCGCATCCGTTTTACTTATACAAACGTAATTCTCTCCATCGGGTAACACGCACTTCAATTGAGAGTCGGGGAACAAGCATGGACATTCAACGGGTTTCGAAACACATGATAATGTATCTGGACAAAGATAATTATTACAGTTGGAGGATGTTATTATCCCGCCTACATTTATCTGTTGCTGCTGCTGCTGCTGCTGCTGCTGCTGACGCTGATTACCGTTGAAAAACTGCTCAAAGAAATCAGCCTTTGATGGTTTGGCAAATACCGCCAATGATATGATGGATATGATGGACAATGAAAAATGCATTTTTTCCTCTTGATAAAACCTATGTCCTTCTTTGTCTTGGTCTTTGTCTTGGTCTTGGTCTTCTTTTACGATCTTTTGCAACCTACTTCCTCTGTATTACAAAACAGATGCACTATTTTTTAACAAACAAGTTTCTGAAAAGTCCCAATAATTACTATGATGATGAGGTTCAACCCAGTGCCTGAATTTAATGAATCGTCTAATCGAAACGTCCTTACATCTGAAGCTGATCTGATAGAGCACAAGAAAGATGCTTACTTGGCTTTTATTCAAGCCGCGCAAAGATTTCCTTGTTGAGAAAATCAAATTTCACGCACTACCAAAGTTTTTTAGGCTATAAGTAGCTAGTTAGTGTGGCGGCTGTAATTCTGATTTGATGATTAGATATCTAAGGGGAAGAAACTAAACTTGCGTGTCACAGGGCAAGTGCAAGTGCAACAAAACACCTCTTACGGGAAGGCCACCTCTTGACACCCGGTATGGAATCCCCTGGCAATAATAAGCTATTGTGAAGGTAGACCTGAAATTGGATCAATTGTGTTTATCAGTAACAATAAGCACACCTTGGGTAAAATAAAGTTTCCAGACTAAGGTTTAAACTCCGAAGTTCGTTTCTCGAACAATTTTGTTGGTATTATTGCTAAGTTATGGATTTGAGCTTTTGTGCCAATCGTGCAGTATGATTGGGCGATTGGGACCTTAGCAAGCAGTGTTTATTATCTTCTGGTTATCTTTCGCTTTGAAGATACTGATTCGCTAATTTTGGTCACAAATCACCTCAATTTCCATTTCGGTTTTTTTTTCTTACATCACACTTTTTTTTTCAACCTGAGTAAAACTCCAAGGCAGACTCTTGGAAGAAGATATTAGACCTGGTGTATAAGTTGGGTTGTAGAATTGAAATAGCACGAAGATGCCGAACTACTTATCAACACCAATGACCCGAACCTCGTCCAGCTCAATTGACTCGACATCGCTGTTCGACAAAAGTCTCACCGATTCGACAGCGATTGTCTCGAAGATTCTATCCATCCAGTCCAAATCTCTCTCATATTTGACAAGGCAGTACCAATCATCAAACTGGACTCAGCAGCAGTTGAAGAACTCGTTGGCCATTATGCATGGGACTTTGGAGAGAAAGGGAAAAATTGTGCTTTCAGGAATCGGCAAATCGTACAAGATTGCCTCCAAAACAGTGGCAACGTTGAACTCTTTGTGTTTGCACTCGTGTCTATTGCATCCTTCGGATGCCCTTCATGGAGATTTGGGATTGATAAGGGAGGATCAGGGGGATTGTTTGATTGTCATTTCATCCAGCGGAAAGAGTCCTGAGTTGCTTGAACTTTTGAACCATATACCAGCATCAACTCCGGTGATAATATTGACCTCGTCGCAAATATCACCATTAGCACAACATTCTAGAACTTCAAGCTTGTTATATGCTGAGTTGCCGACAAGGTTCAAAGAGGAGTCGATCTATGGATTGTCTGCACCAACAATCTCTACTACCCTATTATTATCTTTGATGGACAGTGTCACAATTGCATTATGCGAATTAGTTACAAACGATTTGGAGAAAAGGAAAAAAATATTCGGTGAAAGACATCCCGGTGGCTCAATTGGTAAAAACTACTCCGACTCAATTTCAAGCTCGTCACTGAACAGCGTATACAATTCAGTTACCGACTTGAGATTGCTCTCCAAACTTGACAGTAGTTACAAGCAGAATGGCGATTTCGAGCAAGCTATTATCGATGACTCTGAGCAAGACGCAGAAAAAGATGAGTTGTTGGATGAGCTAGATTCAAGGTTATCGTCATTGACAAAAAATAATAAAAACGTTAAACATTTATCGGCTTTGCCAACTGATGAGGTGGAAATGTTGAGATTGATCACGCTTTTTGATTACGTGGTTATCAACAACAAAAAAGGAATACTGTCTGTAGATATCATTCAAATCATCAGACAATTCAATTCAGAATTGAATGGAGGGGATTCATGGTCTGAGATATGTTGGAGAATTGAGGGAGGTTTGAAGAGTATTTGAAGATAGAGACTTCTAAGCAGTTAAAGCTGTCACTGGATCACTTAGTAACTTCTCTGGTTTATATTTTGTTTTTTTGGTTTCTTTTTGATTTTTCTCTTGAGTTGGTCTCAATATAATGTATGATACGATATGAGGTTGTCTACTCTTGACTCTGAATGACTAACAACTAAATGACTATCAACTGATCAAACCATTGGATTTAAGCATAATCAATGAGGTAGTGCTCTCTTTACAAATGGTGTATGGGTGTTGTAACTATAACAAGATCGCGAAGAGAATTGAAAACATAGCAAAAAGCTCAAAAGTAAACAAACAAAACTCTTATACACATTCCATATCAAGGCTCTCTTCAGTAAATCAATCTCTACATCTACGGAGTGAAAAGCTTACTGATGTCACTCATATCAGCAAATAGAAGGCCGGCAAATCGACTTATTGATGACTCTTCAGGCAACCAAAGAAGTATCGAAGACGATTCATCAGCCGCACTATTTGATCTGCCTTTAGGTGAAAGACAATTACAGTACGAAGAATGGATCAAATTGACAAATGATAACAAAATAAATTCAACAAATAGTTGGGCGGTTGCTTTGATTGATTATTTCCACGATATGGAAATCTTCAGAGATGGTGATACGATCAATTTTCAGAAGGCAAGTGCAACGCTAGATGGTTGTGTGAAAATCTACTCTTCAAGAGTCGATTCTGTAATGAATGAGACCGGTAAATTGCTTAGTGGTTTGGCCACCAAACGGGGAGGGAGTGATGAAGACGATGACCATGAAGGTGGAGGCGAAGAAGACGAAGAGGGCCAAGGAGGTGAAAATGTGGATGGAGAAGCGCAAAGGAAGTCAAATAGAAACCAAAATGTTGGCTCTACTTTGAAAGAATGGAAGCATATAAAGATGAGGGACCTTGATCAAGAGTTGGCAATCGATCCATTGTTCAAGAAAACTTTGGCCGAATTCGATGAAGGTGGGGCAAAATCTTTGTTGTTGAATATGTTGAGCGTAGACAAGGACGTTAGAATCATGTTTGATACCTCAACAGGTGAAGGATTCAAAAAAGTCGAGGAGATTCAGGAAGATAACGTCGAGCCAACTAAGAAAGAGAATAAAAACGTGGATATATCAGTTTTGAAGCTCACTTTATTCGGATTTGAGAATAACCTTGTTGAATTGGAACTCTGTCCTAACTTGCAACAGCTTGAAGACGTTGTTCATGACATTGAAAAGGCTAAAGACATTTTGAAAGATGTCAATTATGATAGTACCTTTACACTGTCAGTTGCTCATATAGATGTAGGACCCGAATATGGCGATTTTGGAGTTGGTGGCCCAGGTGGTGATAGTATTGGAAGTTTGGACGATCAAGCTCAAGCTGTTTTATTCAATGACACTTTCAACGGCGATGGTGATGATGATGACGAAGATGATAGCATTCACGATAACAACAACAATGATTACGAATCAACTGAGGTTGATACAGATATTCTAAACTATTTCGACAAAGCTCTCAATAGAAATACTTGGGCAGGTCCTGAACATTGGAAAGTCAGTGCTTTGAAAAGGAATAATATAAAGCTATCAGGTGATGATCTTGCTTTACCAGATGAAATTGTGCCGAACCGAAATTTGAATAATGAGTCACGGACTAAGAAACCCAAGGCAGATTTTAGAGTGAATTTCTTAGATCTCAACGATAAAGAAACGAGTGATGAGGTGATTTTCAAGCCTCCAAAGGGTTCGATAGATTTGCCAAAGTCTTTGATTGTTCCAGCTGATGATTTGAATTTGTTGCCAGATGACACTTATTTTGGTTCGCACTCCTTGATAAATCTTTTCATCAAGCCTGATCAACATTTGAGAACTTTCAAAAAGAAAGAGAAAAATGTTTTTCAGCCAGATGAAGATGAAAATGATCTCGTAGAGCAACTACCTGTTGCTGACGAGAATTACTGGCAGCTGAATTACTCTCCTCATAATGAGGGTGTCAATGAAATTGATAATCAAGATCAGGGACCAGTTGGCGATTTCGATGGATTCAATAATGATGACGACGATTTGGATGACTACAATGATGACGTACCACAAACTCAAGAGTTTGGAACTCAGTTGATAAAAGGAAAGACAAAGAGAAGACGTGATGGTATAACATTTTCCAGAGTTGCCAAGAGGGTTGATCTCAAGTTGTTGAAGGATAATTTATGGAAGAATATCACTGATCAAACTTTGAACAAAAAAAGTGAGGATCTAAATGGAGATGGTGAAAGGTTATTGAAATTTGATGATATCATCAAAGCTACGGTCAAGTCTTACTCCTACGAAGAGAAAAAAGACTTATCAATCAGCTATGAGTTTATCAGTTTGTTGCATCTCGCAAATGAACATGGCTTTGTTATTGAAAGTAATGAAGACAACACTGATTTATTTGTTAAGAACGTTAGTCTAGACTAGGTTTGGTTCGAAAACTAAGTGCATATTAAACATTTTAGTTCTTTATAATTTATTTTTCATTTTGTAAACTATTACAAATTTACCCAAACTAGTTAAAAAAAGAGATACTTAAGTTTCCAAAAACGAAATGTACAGAGAAGGATTGGGTAGAGAGTAAATGTCTAGTTTGTTATTATTAAATAGCTTCGATCAAGGAATAGAAAATCAAACATAACTTCACATTATCAACACCATGAATCTAGTCCTAGTCTTCACCAGTCTTTATGTAGCCGCCTTCTTTACACAAATGATAGAAAATACTGTTTTTGTCTTCTAACAATGCTTTTGGTGAATCAAATTCCTTCACCTCACCCTTGTCCAAGACAACAATCCTATCACTGTCCATGACAGTTTCCAACCTGTGAGCGATTGTTAAAATTGTTTTGTCTTTAAACTCAGATCTAATGGTTTCTTGAATGACCTTATCTGTTTGAACATCCACCGCAGCGGTCAGCTCATCTAGTATCAAAATTTTAGAAGGGTTGAGTAATGCTCTAGCTAGGCACATAAGTTGTCTTTGACCGACAGATAAATTTGAACCTCCTTCAGTAACTTTGGCGTATAACCCTTTTCGTTCAATTCCTGATTCATCTGTTGATGACATTGATAGGACATGATCTTTCAAATGTGCAAGTTGCAATGCACCCAATAGCTGTTCATCGGTGTATTCGTTTAAAGGATCCAAATTTTCTCTTATTGAACCTTCCAAAGCCTGTGAATCCTGAGGAATGATACTCAACTTGTGCCTCAAATCATGAAGACCAATTTCACTCGTATTGATTCCATCAATTTTGATGCAACCTTCAGTTGCTTCAATCAATCTAAAGATTGACATTGCTAAGGTTGACTTACCAGCACCCGTTCTTCCAACTATACCAATTTTTTCCTCGGGTTTGATACTCAAAGATATGCTATTCAAAACAGGCTCCAAATTTTCTCTATATCTCGTTGTATAATTCTCAAATTGGATGTTACCTTGTTGGGGCCAACTTGCTGGTGGTCTATGATCTTCAATTATGTCAGGTGCTTCACCTTTGAGCTCGCTGTATTCCAAAATTCTTTCAACACATACAATGTTTGTCTCAACTTCAGCAGTCATTCTTACAACCCAGTTCAAAGAATCTGTAATTTGCAATGCATAACTCATAACCAATCCGACCATACCTGAACTCAATGGATGTTTTGTATATAATGACAATATAGCCAAAGTAGAGGCTGTACTGATAATCAAAGATCCAATGAACTGTAATCTGGCAGCTAACCATCTGCTAACGGTTCTGATTATATGCTGAGCTTTCATATTGAAGTCAATGTTTGCAGAGTTGAGAAAAATAAATCTGTCTTGCTGATCATAAGCTCGAATAGTATCAGCGCCATTCAAAGTCTCCTGTAAATGAGCATAGATTGGACTAATAGAAGCGCTATGAATTCTTTTCACCTGCCTGGAAGCTGCGATAAAGTATTTCTGGTAGTACATGTAAAAGTATGACAATACAGCCATAATAACAAGAAATGTTGGCATTGCCTGTCCGATTACAACAAGCGTGAAAAGAGTTCTCACACTTGAGACGAAAAAGTTGGAAAAAGTTCTTGGCAAGCTTTCATCAACTCTATTGATATCATTTGAGAACCTATTCATGATTCTACCGATTGGGGTGGTTTCAAAGAATGACATTGGAGACCTTATTATCAGCGTTGCCATATCATCATGTAACTTCATTGAGCCCCTAGTAGCGCAATAGACCCACATCGATATACTTCTTAATAAAGTACATAATGCAGCACCAAGACCAAACGCGGCATAGATGGCGACAAATCTGAAAACATTTGTGTTAGATCCATGTCTTTGATTATTCTCAGCCCAATGTTTCAACCAATAGTTACCACCAACAGACAATGAAGTTGTGAGAAAGATCAAAAACAAAATTAGAGCAACACCATAGTAACCACATGCCCTTGCATAAGCTTGATAAACTGACCATTTCACTTTGCCCTTTTCAGATTTTTCAGCCTCTTGTGCCGTCTTTCTTGCATCTGGGTTATCCAGATTATAAACAGGCTTTCGTTTGAAAGAGGCTACACTAGCCCTTCTCAAAGTCTTGTGACTGATGGTCCGTTCCAAAGGTGAGCCATCAGTTGCAGATTTTGGAAGTGGCCCAAGTGTACCACCTGTTGCAGTGAATGCCATCAACCCTTCTTCCTCTAGCTTTTCTTCTTCATCGGATGAGGTCAAAACTATTTCTTCAATAACTTCTTCGATAACTTCCAAGTCTGGTGAATCCGATTGTTTTTGTTCGTTTCCAAACTCATTTATCAAATCATATAACAATGATTTATTATACATGACTTGTTTGAAAGAGCCCTTCTCTGATATTTCTTTACCAACTATCAAGTTAATGTTTTTGGAATGAGACAACACATTTACCGAATTCGTTGCCAAAACAACTGTCTTACTTGCTAAAATACCAGTTTCAACAAGAACTTCATCTATGATTCTTTTGCCGACGTGGGCATCAACAGCTGACAAAACGTCATCTAGTATATAAATGTCGGCTCTTTGGTAAACAGCACGAGCCAAACTGACTCTAGCTTTTTGTCCACCACTCAACGAAATTCCTTTTTCACCAACCAAAGTGATGTCACCATCTGGGAGGATACTAATATCATCAATCAATTGACACGCTTCAATAGTTTTTTGATAGAACTCTTCATCAAGTTTAGAACCAAATAAAATGTTATCCTTAACTGATGCATTCATAATCCAAGGCACTTGAGAACAGTAAGCGATGTTCCCACTGAGGCTTAATTCTAGCTTTTTTGATGGGTCATGTACAACACATGTTAGTTCTCCAAGTAATGCCTGCATGAATGCAGATTTACCACAGCCAACTCTTCCTACAACACACGATAACTCACCTTTCTTGGCTACAAAATCTATATTCCTCAATGCAACATCATCAGGTGTGTCTGTCTCTATTTCAGACTCTTGGTCTAAATGCTTTCCATCCTTCTTTGTTGGATTTGACCATAGAAATGTAGCATTTGATACTCTTATCGAAGTATCACCCATATGGGTGACTTTAGGTGACTTCTCAACAAGAGCCGAATCTAATTCATCGCATATCAAGAATGAAGTCAATCTGCCTAATGCAATTGAAACCTCAATCAAAGCTGTCATAACTTCAGGAAGTTGAAAAATTGGTTCAGACAACAAATTGAATAAGGATAATGCTGGAAATATGATATCAGGAGTCAACGGTTTACCTGCAAAGGCTGCAAAAACTGCAAATGTTGTGCAAGAAACAAAAAATGGAACTGAAGTCCAAGAAAATTGGATTGCAGCAGAGAATATGCCACTTCTTCTCAAATTCTTCAACTCCTCGTTATTCCTCACATTTTGAAGCCTTTTCATCATTGGACTTTCCCAGCTGTACAACTTGATACTTTTGATAGAGGTTAATATCTCATTGGTCAATGCTGTTCTCTTATCTTTATAGACCATTTGCTGTTTATAAAGTTTTCGCATTGATTTCATGATGACTGTGTTTATTGGTACCATCACCACCATTACCAACAATCCTGCAAAGGTTGCCTTGCCCAATAATGAATACAATGAAACGATACATAAGGTTAGTTTTGTAGGGACAGAAATCAAAGTTTGAATCCTGAACGATATATCCTGAACTCTGTTGACATCAACAGACATAAGATTGACAATGTCACCAGTCGTTCTCTCCTGTCTAGATTTAGGAGACAATCTCAAAGATTTTTGATATATCAATGCCATTAACCCTGCTTTGCAACGTAATCCAGCTTCAAATATGATGACAGCAAATTGGTTGTATAAAGCTGTTTGAATGACTGATACTAAAAACATAGCCAGGGTGATCGCAAACCCCACAATCATTGGCCATTCATTTTCCTCTGCGAAGAACTTGATCAACAATCTTAAAAGTTGAGGCTGGACAAAGCTCAAAGTGTCTTCGAGTAATTCGGTAGAAATGGCAAATGTTGCAACTCCAAACACAGTGAGTAACAATGAAATAAGAAGGGACGGATTTTCTGGATTCCTTTTAAGCTGATTCTCCCAATGTTTTGAAAGTTTTGCCAGTGCCTCTTCAGTAGTATCAACATTCAAAGGGACCGGAATGTCGTCGTCAGACAAACTTTCTCTTGATGCACCTTTGACCATAAAGTCATTGATATAGCTGTAGGTGATGCGCGAAAGAATATCAGGAACCTTTGATTCAAATCCCTTGAACTCATAGTAATCAGCCAACTCTTTTGTAGGTTTCCAATAAAAGTACTCTAACAAGAAGATTGAACAAGAATTGAGAAATAGTAAAATATCGACACCGGTGATTGCTGTAGAATTATCAATTAACTTGTGAGATGAAAACATTTGTTGGATGACAAGGACAAGGGATAGGATTATGTTGCACGGCCAGAATAAGAGCAATGTAGCGCTTGGAACAGTTCGGTTTCTAATCTCAACAACGTGCAATGGCAAGAAAACAAATAGGATGGCAAAAGCGGTTATTGCAAAACCCAAAAACTGTACATCCAAAACATCTAACCCATCCAAGAAATAATCATACAAGATAATGAAATACAATACCCCTTGTAATATCACTGAATTGAGTCTGATCCAATATGGAATTCCTGTACTTTTGATTTTGAAGTCTCCAAAACTTCTTCTGAAGAGTGATTGATATAGTTGATAAACACCTAACCCAATGAATGGCAATGAGGTTAAGCCAAACACTAGTGCAAGAAAACATGGATTCAATGAGTTTGAAGTCCTCGAAGCTAGAGGGTACCAAGATCCACATGAATTACCGATCAGTAATGTTGTATTTTTGCTTATGGAATCTGTTGATAAAGGAATTACTTCGCTCGGAAAGAACCCCAAGATAGGTCTCTGATTAAACTCCACTCCAGTTGATTCCATAACTATGGTTTGACTTTGGGCTAATATCTGGACAAATACTCATGAATTTCAACCCAAAGATTGATCAGTTTAACTAGTATATATATATAGACTTCAAAAAAAACAAAATTTCGCAAAGTTGAAGTTTGCAAAAATATGGCACAGATAAAGGTGCCGCCGCCGTACACCCACGAGGCGAAGTTCATCTGAACGTTACAAGTACACACAATGTGCAAGCCAAAACTAAATGAATAGATAGTTTTTTATCAGAGGTAGCTCCTGAGTCATATTCTTCGGCAAGGAAACTTTCCTCGTCATCTTCTGTATCTGAGTTTTCAACGTATTGAACATGGGGAGCCACCGAGTACAACTTCACTTTTGGGAATTTGATTGCTTCTGCTGGGTCGCTTGTGACTAAATTATTGGGCAATACAATTGACTCGATGTCGCTTTCATCTAGCTCATCATCATCTTCAAACTCTTCTTCGATGTCAGCAAAAATATCGTAGTCTTCACCGGTGGACGCTTCATATTTGTTGACGTTGGTTCTTCTATCATTTGGATTATACCCCGTCTGGTACATTTCAGCATCTATGTCGTCCTTTTCGTCTTCTTGATCGTCGAAGTCAGGGTCAAAATCGCCATCCTTCACATCGTAATAATACGAGCCATACTCTTCCTCATCGTCACTTCCCTCACAATCATCTTCATCATCATCTTCGGGTAATCCGTCGTTGAATTCGGGGTCTAAATAATCAGGAGTGGTTTTCCCATTTTCAGATTCACTGGATTCAGACTCTTCTGAATAAAATGATCTAGTTTCGAGATCCGTGCGAGTTCTTGTCTCGGTGTCATCATCATATTCTTCATATTCACCAGTATAGTAGTCCGGCGATTCATCGTCAGATTCGGAGTTGTCGTTGTCACCACCAAAAATACCTTTGAATTTCTCCATTATACCGCCAACGCGATTTTTCTTTTCGACATCAACATCCTCCTCATCTTCTTCATCTTCTTCTTCATCTTCTTCATCTTCGCCTTCTGCGTTGGCGTCATTTCCTTCTTCAACGTAGCCTTCTTCGTCTTCGTAATCCTCGTCATCTTCACCCCCAGATATAATCTCACTGACCCAGTCTGTGACAGATTCCAAAAGAGCGTTGTTTGCTGTGAAACTGTTCCCTTGAGCACTTGCATCATCTTCAGATCTTGCATGCAAGGTTCTTTTCTTATTTTTCATAAATGGATTGTACTTTTCTGACAAATTTGGATCTTGTTGAGGGGAAATGACATGATTTGAGTCCCTATCTCTGCTGAGATAAAGATGATCCAAGAATTTGTTCTCCAGATCTAAACCTGGCGCTGAGCTTTCTGCCAAATACTCTTGATTGACTAAAGCTTGGAGATAAGGAGGTGACCCAAAAGCTATACCGCTGACAGCCAACACTGCCAGAAAAACATCGAGTCTGCTGTACATCATTTTTGTTAAGAATACTTGGAGAACACTGCTTGGTAAGTGAGATGGTGATGGTAGTAGTCCGAATCTCGCTATTTGTGGGTTTGACCTTATATTATGTGTGAAGAATCCTCGTCTACTTATTATCAGCTTTTCTTAGTCATTTCATGTGTTTAAATCCTCATAATCACTATAACTTTTCTCCACTCGAGTTCTTCTTTCAAAAATGAATGTTTTCAAATATGAACCACAAATAGGAGCTCATTTTAGCTTCAGCGGCAAATACATAGCACAAAAAAATAATTGGATTCAAAGCTTTATCAATGATAAATAAACTCAGCTCTGAATCCCAAAATGAATGAAAATAATCTTACCCCCTTGGCTTGGGCACTGTTTTCGAAGCTATTTTGTACCCAATTGGGTGAGTTCTCTGAAAGGTAAGTTGGTTTCTATTTTCAAATCTTAGTCTGAAATTTGCTTATTTATGATGAATTTCACTGTAATACTTGTTGTTACTGATTGGCTTTTGAAAAGATGCTGAAAAGTGCAGCTTGCGATTATCAAATGAATTGTTTAAAATGCATAAATGAGCGAGCAGCCCTCTGTAGAATAAAATTAGACGTTGATAGTTGAGCAAAAGCTTAGTTCTCACTATCAACTTGGTGGCTCAAATGATTGGTTTTTACGTGAACTGTTACCTCGAACGAATAGTAACTCGAATAAAGATGGTAGATTGGTGAAGTTATCAACTACTATTTTGCATTCATTAACTACTATTTCGTATTCGCGCAATATTACCCCCAAACAGCACCAGAAATTTATATACCGACAACTAGCAAATTTGAATTCGACAAAGCTTCAAACTATACCTCGATTGAAAATAAATCCTGTCAAGTTGATGCTCATCTTGTAGGAGAATAGAGGTGAAATTGTGAAACCAGAGAATTTCATGAATAACAAACAGCTAAAACATAAATCACACAGAATATTGCTGTATCCATGTTGAGACAAGATCATTTCTATAACAACACACCCAAAACGATGACAAGGAACGATACGTACATCATATGATTGATCTTGATAGTGGCGGCACCAGATATATTGCAACCAGGCTCTAAAAAGATGTCACCATCACGGAACTGAAATTCTGAGTCCCCCACAATTTTTTCAGAAGTCTCATCATCATCATCATCATCGTCGTCGTCATCATCGTCGTCATTGCTGACATCGTCAAATTCAACACCCTCAACGAAAGAACTTGCTTCCAGTTGTTCAGCAATCAACTCCTTGATAATTTGGTCATCCATGTCTGAGGTATCACTTTCGTCATCAATGGAGGTGCTGTGAAGCTCGTCACTATTTGTTGAGCTGTCCTCAGAATCGTCATCTTCGTCATCGTCATCATTGTCTTCCTCCTCCTTGAAAAAACTTTCTAGCTGCGACTCGGTAGGACCACTATAGTCTGCAGATGGGCTGATTTGAACCAGCTTTACCTGAATTTTTTTCAAAATCTTTGGGTCAATCATTTCATTACCAGCAAAGCTAGTCATATCCTGTGGCTCAACAACCTTGCCATCCGATTCTCTGAATATCTTCAACAGAGAGTTGTCTGTAGGAACAGGTGCATCAGCGCTCCTCTTATTCAAGCCTTCAAAAATCTCATCTCGTTTAACATAGTCGAGATTTTGAACAATTTGAGACCCTATGTTTCCATAAGATGATGATAATGAACTTTGTGACATATCCTGACTCTCTGATATATCATGAATTGGTGATTTTGGTAATCCAGCTTCAAATAAGGCGATAGGAACTGCAAGTGAAAAAGCGCCAATAGATGATACGCTTATCAATCCAAATTTGAAGAAATTGTTAACTTTCACCATTTCTCTTGAAGGCTAAATAAACTACTGGTGAATTGAAGGAAGTGATTGTCTTGAAATGATTTTCAATTGTTAAGGTTCGTTATTTTTATACGTCTTCGACCTGAGCTTACATATATTCGCCGAAGATGCGTTATCAGTTTGCTAACCAACATCATTCTACTCTGGTGAAGCATTCGATACCAAGCGAGTGTACAAATCATTTGGACATTTGAATTTACTCAAATTTTACATCAACCACAAATACACAGAACAACATTTGACTCAAAACGCCCTAATCAGTCATTCCATATATTTTTCATAAAAGTCGATTGAAGGTTCAGCAGGTCATCATAAGCATCTATGAAATGAGTAGAGAAGAATTGGATTGAATAATCTTGACTATTATGCTTCCGTTTTGCTAGTTCTTCAATATTTCTTAGATTTTGTGTAGCGAATGAAAAATCGCGTTTTACTTTTGATGAAAAAAAAAGTGATATAAATCATTCCAATGTACCATAGTTTTGACACTTCTATTGTTTCACTCTAATACTTGATAGAAAAAAGATAAGTCATGCTTCAATTTTTAAGGGTGAAGAGACTGGAATCTGTGGGAAGAAGGTATATCTTAATATCACAGCCACCATCTGTATCTAATAGTGCATCCTCGATACCAGCTACAGCGATCCCGGACGCTCAAAATCTACCACTATCATCATCATCAGAATTTGAATTTCAAACGTTGGGAAGTCCCCCTACCATACTATCGGCCAAATTACAGCCATCTATTCCCGTGTACATCAAGAGGGGGTCATTGATTTCGCTATTTACGAGTCATGATAGCACTAACAATGCTCGCAATAAAATCAGCTCTGAAATTGAATTTTTCAATCCCATCAGCAGGTTTGTACTTGGTGGCTTTACTTCAAGCTATCAGAAGTTTGTTAGTACCGTTCCATACAATGTATTAATCTCATCAAGTAGTTCACAAAAACCGCTTCTCTTCAACAGAAACAGACTATCGTTGACGTCTTTGGTCAACTTAACACTCGATGGTAGATATGATTGGGCAATCTTTCCAAAAGATTCGATTCAATGCTACACTGGTAATTCATTATCAATCTCTGTCGAGAAACTACCAATCAAGATTTCAAAAAACTTGATAAATAAGTCGAAAAATAAAAATGCAGATGTTGGATTATATAGATGGTTCAAATCTGGCTTCAGCTTCATTTCAGGAAGAGGTTTTGCATCTATTGTTGGAAACGGAGCTATTTATCAGATTTTGTTGAAGGAAAACGAAAATTTTATAATCAACAAATCCAACTTGTTGGGTATTTCAATCAATGGAGTCAACGACTTATCTAACTGTGTTGTCAGTCACTCCTTATCTGAGTCGTTGAAGAATACAGGTACTCCAATTGTTCATAAAGTTGCAAAAGATGAAGAATATGAGTATAGCAAGTCTATGAAAATATTCAGACGCTACTTTCTCGATCCAATCCAAGTGATTTTTGATAGAACCTCAACTATATCATCACGCTCAATGGCTTCATTGATGGGAGTTAATAAGGACGATGAGTTCATCAAAGTGTACGGACCAAGAACAATTTTGATACAGACAAATACGAATAGTAAATTATTGGACTCCTTTAAAAGTTCCCAAGAAAATTTGATTATCCAGGATACTGAAAAATTGATCAAGGATGAGTTTATCAAACCAAAATTGAGCAGCTCTGACTATTTGAGCTACGCAACTGTCGAAAATGGAAAGGTTGTATTCAAGAGCACATCAAGTTTTGAAGATACTGTTAAAAAAATTGAAAAAGCTGGTGGTCATGCAGATAAATAACTGAAACTTTTTTGTCTTTGTATATAATGTGCGATAGAGAAAGAGATATTGGTAACTTCTTTGCAGTCAAAATGAAACAGAAATTCAAAACCTCGAACTTTGAAGTAAAAAAAAGCACCTAAATTGACAGTCTGGTAATGATAATAAATAAAGGGTATAAATGAAAGTAGTTAAAGGTGCTTCGAGTGTGCAGGTCATCTAAGCCGAAGCGATACAGATGAAAATTGACAATGAAAATGAAACAAGGCCAAAAACACTATTGGTATTTTCTCTAAATATAGAATGAACTGAGTTAGCTCCAGCTGATGAAGAGGATGAAGATGACGAAGCTTCAATACTAGACGATGAAGAAGCACTGCTAGTTGTTGAACTCAACGATGAAGAAGTAGCACTTGAGGATGAATGTAATGCACTTGAAGATGAGGTAGCTTTGGAAGTTGACTCAACTAATGATGAGGAGGAAGAATCATCGCAATATTGAGTATCAGCATCAAAACCATCACCACTACCAGCACCTTTTTTGAAATAAACTTTTGCATCAGTTGGCATATCTGGAAGGTTAGAAGTGACGTTCCAGTCCGGACATGTAGAGTAGTCATAAGAGTCTGAGTATCCACCATCACCTTCTGGGTTAGTAGTTGAGTTGTACTCGCCTTGTAAATTGTAGAAGTCCTGTAATTTAGTGACTGCTGTGTCACTATCTATGTTTACTAAACCATAATTGTTAGTTTCGTTCGAATACTCATAGACCAAACCTCCTGAAAACACGCTTGACATTTGTGTAGAGTATATTGAACCAATCTCTGTGAATGGTCTTGAATCAACAACCTCATTGCAACCGAATTCTGAAAGAAAGATTGGAATGGAATAGCCGCTGTATAATGCAACCTTTTCACTGTATCCCGAAACTTTGAATGAAGATTTGCCACACCATGAATAATCATTAACACCAAGGAAATCAATTCTTGCTGCCGAGTCATTACCACAGTTGAAATATTCAGCAATGTCCAACCTAAGTGACGCAATGTCGGCACTTGAATAACCAACTGGAACAGCTCTGTAGTCTCTTGCTTCCATATAGTTTTTCATGTCTCTTACAACGGCTTTGACGTAAGGAGCAGTGTCTGTGGAGTTCTCATCGCTAATAACTTCATTACCTGCGAAGAAACCCAAGACGTTATCGTACCCAACAAACTCATCAATAGTCGCAAAGACATTTTGCAAGTAATCAGAATTGTAAGATCCTCTTGGACAATAGCTCGAAATTGACGCACCTGGAGTGTTTACATCCAAGATCAAATAAATATCGGCCTCTTCCAACAGCGACATACAATCAGCATGATTCAAAGAATTATCGACAGAGTAAACTCTTACCGCATTAATACCCAAATCCTTGAAAACCGCAATATCTCTCTCACAGGTAGTTTTATCCAGTAACGGATCTGTCAAATTGGAAGATCCACCTGGCTGGTAATCAACACCTCTGATGTAAAATCTCTCGCCACTTCCAGTGTCCCAGAATGCATTTCCGGTAACGTTGACCACCGACAATGACGAAACTAAACGAGCAGTTAATGCTAACGATGCTAAAGCTGTTGACAAATATCTCATACTTTCTTTTCAAGTGACCTTTGTGTTTAAGCGAGTGTGGTTTGAAAGACTTTCAAAGAGAGGAAAAATCTTTATCGGATCAAGCTTTAGAAATAAACAAGTGTAATATTGAAATTTATTCAAAGGTTAAAGCTATAGATGATTGATAAAACTGTCTTATGAAACAGTTGATCCAGAGATGGGGCGATCACAAACTGGAATCTCGAATCTCTGGATCAGAAATTTGATTTTTTTTTTTTCACTGGATATCAAAAAAAAAACACGACTTCAGGAATTTCAGATCTGTTTGAATCAGCTATTCTAGTTATCGCTTTCCGGCTCTTCTTCTTCTTCTTCTTCTTCTTCAATTGAACTTTTGGAAGTCAGATCTACATCTTCAGAAACAGTAGGTTGTTCAAAATCGTTCAGAGTGTTTTGAACGACATCCTGAGGATCAATCTCGGCTTCCAACTCCTGCTCCAAAGTTTCACCTTCTACGGTAAATGAACTTTTTTCAACCTCTGGATGCTGTACGGCTTTTGGAATGGTCTCAGAAAGTGAATTATTATCGTCTTCAGTAAAAGCTTGTTCAGTGACAGGTTCTTTTTTCTTGTCGTTTGAATCATCTGAGCCATCACTAACGTTCACGGTTGGTTCTTCTTCTGCTCGCTCGAACGTCTTCATGAAGTGAGAGGTTTCGCCGGACAAGCTTATCTGTGATGCATTCAAAGATTTCTGTTCAACTGTGTTTGACAGAACTTCGTCGTCTTCAGCATCTTTCTTTTCGTCTGGTAAGAGATCAGAATCCTTTTGGGTGTCGCCTTTGTCTGTTTTCTCGCCAAATCCATAATCCCAAAGATCAGTGATAACGGTTTGGTATCTAGGTTCGTCCGCAACAAGTGGTTTTTGTACATCGCTGGGTAATTTTCTTCCCCTTGGGCCCTTAGCCCTACCTCTGGAATCTTTCAACTTGGTCAATTTGGCAGGCAGTGATAACTCATCATCGGAATCGTCATTGCTCTTTGTCAATACAGAGGGTGGAGCCAGTCCAGGAAGAACCATACCAGGTAGTGCCATTCCAGCTCCAAATAAACCTGTTAAATTTTGTGCAAATTGCAGCTTATCGCCAGAAAGCTTTCTATGTTCTTGCAGTCCACTTGTTTCATCAGATTCGTCCACTTTCTTCTCCTCAGTAAGAACCCTCCTTGGACGATTCAGTGGCATCAAAGGAAGAGAAGACTGTACACTATCTTGTTGCTGTCTTGAAGCAAGCATTTGTTGGAATGCCAAAATTTTTGCTGATGGTTTTTTCGGTGGTGGAGGAGGTGGTTTCTTATTTGTTGGTGGGGTTGATTCAGATGAAGTCGAAGAAGAGTCTGAAGTTGGCCTTCTTGATGGAATCTTTGGTGCAAACTCCTTAGTTGGCCTTCTGGAAGGTGGATTTGGAAGAAATGCTTCTTTCTTTTTTGTAGAATCTACCTCTATAGCCGGAATGACTGACAAATTAGGCTGTTGGTCTAACGCATTCTTTGAGCCTTCAACTTTCTCAGAAAGACCACTTTCTGGAGAGTGAGAGTTCAAAATTTGTCCCCCCTCATACAGAGAACCCTTTTTCGTGGAATAAATATTTTTGCAAGTACCTGGTTCATTGTCAATTGACTCTGTGACATTAGGAGAAACCTGGTCTTCATCACCAGTCGATTCTTCCTCATGTTTATTCTCGAGCTTTGATAAAACTGAGGAAACATCTTGGTTTCTGACTGTATCTGGAGTGTCAGATGATTCGCTTGCAAGTGACTTCGTTGGTCTTGATGGAACGACAGGTGTCTCTGAAACTGTATTTTCATCCCCCTTGGTATTATCATCAACGGTTGCCTCAATGGTCTCAGCAGGTTCAACACTTGACTTATTTGGTCTTGATGGAACGACAGGTGCCTCTGAAACTGTATTTTCATCCCCCTTGGTATTATCATCAACGGTTGCCTCAGTGGTCTCAGCAGGTTCAACACTTGACTTCTTTGGTCTCGATGGAACGACAGGTGTCACTGATACTGTGTTTTCATCCTCTAAGGCTTTATCATCAACGGTTGCCTCAATGGACTCAGCAGGTTCAACACTTGACTTCTTTGGTCTCGATGGAACGACAGGTGTCACTGATACTGTGTTTTCATCCTCTAAGGCTTTATCATCAACGGTTGCCTCAATGGACTCAGCAGGGTCAACACTTGACTTCTTTGGTCTCGATGGAACGACAGGTGTCACTGATACTGTGTTTTCATCCTCTAAGGCTTTATCATCAACGGTTGCCTCAATGGGCTCAGCAGGTTCAACACTTGACTTATTTGGTCTCGATGGAACAACAGGAACATGGGAATCATGATGTGCGACAGTGTTTGGTTCAGTAATGAGTTTTTCATCAATAGTCTTCGAGAAATCATCCAAAGTTGATTTTCTAGTTATTTCATCGTAGCCGTTGCTAATTTCTTCTTCTTTTTCTTCTTTGACTTCGGCGTCGGCTTCAGATTCCTCTTGCTTTTGATTTGTTCCATCTTCGCCAGCCTGTTTCGCATGCCTCTTTGGTACGAGAGGAGCTGATGAAGCCTTATCCTCATTCTCAGAAGGTAGTGACAGAGTTGCATCAATATCGTCGTTGGCCGCCCTGTTTGGTCTTTTCGGAACAACAGGAATAACAACCTCTTTTGCTTCAGATGTGGCTTTATTCCCTTCTTTAGACTTATGTGGTCTTTCTGGGATGGTGGGGATGATTGTTGTGTCATGTTCATCGTTAACAAATGGGACGGCAGTTCTCAAAAAGTCTAAGGACTGCACCTTCATTTCAGCACTTTCTGTAAGTGATACTTTCAGGTCACCTTCTTCTTCATCATCATCATTGTCTGAACTGGAAAAGAATTCATTTGAGTCATTGAAGCTAGAAGCCACCGGCTCGCTGCTTAACGCGTGTTTGGTCTTAATTCGTTTGGGTTTGTTAATATATAAGGGGCAATTGTTGTAAGCGCTGGGACATATACATACACTAGATGGTCTCCTTGGTACCAGTGGTATGTTGGACATTTCAAACCAGTAAATTCAGTTGAATTTGTAGCTTATTATGGTGTTGTATATGATTTAGTGTACTCTATTTCAATACTCGTTGCGTTTTATGACTTGTTCAAAAAAATAGGTTTCAAATTGCCGTTGATTCAACAAAAAAAAGGCGAACAGCAAGGTTGAGTACCAGAGGAATAAGTATATAAACATTTCTATGATGAATTCGAGGGTCTGATGAAAAATGATATCTAAACCTACCTCTCGGGAAGTAATGATAGGGACGAAGAGGTTGAAAAATGGACTTACAATTGTACGAAAAAACATTCTGGCGTTCAAGGCAGCAGTGGAACAGGTGATAAAAAGCTTGTATTGAATACAAATGATGTGTTTCAAGAAGAAACAGGAGAGAAAAGTAGCATTAATCAAACCAAAGCATGACGAAGAATAAGAAGAAAAAGGTACACAGAAACAAAATCCTATAGCCAATGTTGAAAACGGAAAGGGCCATTGAATTGAAAATCTAAGAGTAGTTCAATCTGAAAATGTCGTTGAAGACATAGTATGAATTTCCGTCTGGAATCAAGTGGAAGACCTGTGAATAACGTTGAGCGTTTTGTTCTTCGTCGATCAACAACTCACCGGTAACCATGACCAATACATCACCGCTTGGAGAAGCAGGTTGGGCGTCCAAGGTTGAGATTCTGTGGGTGACTTTTGTGAAACCTAATGAGCACAACTTCTCAACGATGTCTTTGGCACCCTGGGTTTGTGAAGATTCGAATGTCAACATAGATTGGTCTCTGTACAAGTTACCCAACTGTGATCTGTCAGTGTCGAATTGGTTGTAGTAAAACTCGCAGAATTGTTCTTTATTTGGAGGATAGTTAGTAATTGATTTGTTTCGAGTAACCGTAATTGCGTGAAACAATCTTCCCACAGCTACAAGATTGGTGATAACGGTGACCTGAAGCTCGCCGCTGGGACCCACGGACCAAACAGAAAGACTGATACATCACCACGAGCAAATTGTAATAAATACTTACGGGATAATGTGTTGAAATCGACGGCTTATCAACAACAAAAAATTCGTTTTAAAAACAAAGGAATGTTAGTATGACTCTGAGTGACTGATGGGGTCTTGGACTGAGAAACCCTTGTATATATATTTGAACAAGCATAGAACCAACGTATACACATAGTATGGGCTCATCACTTACATGACATTGTGATTATTTATGGATGGGGTCCGAATGGTCCAATTAACCTAAATCTTTGAGAACCTTGATCAATATATATTATCCTGACCGGTAAGGGAAAAAAAAAATTCATCACATCTTTGACCCCAGCCACATCACCAGCCATATTTGCTTAGCCACATAAAATTCTAAGGTAGTGCAAAAAATATCAAAGTCTACTTAAAGACAATAAAAAAATAAAAAAATAAAGGGAATTGCTCCTGGCGGGGATTGAACCCGCGACCATCGCGTTTCTCTCACACGAGTGCATCTAAACATAGATTTATGTAACATCTATAAGCACGAAGCGCTAACCTCTGCGCCACAGGAGCAACACCTTGACATATGTAGTACAAAAACCATTACATGAACCCATTGGGTCCCTTTTGTCCAGCGAATCGGATCAAAATATTTGTAAAAAACAAAAAAAAATCGCATTGGGATTGCACAATTTGGTGCTTGTATACTCGCAGTATCATCAGCTGATAATGTTTTATCTAGCTGTGGGCAGAATTAGAGGGAGCCTCTGTTGGCGGGACGGGTGTCGCATTTAAGCCTCTGATCTTAATACCGCACCCGAAGTAACTGTGGTCAAAGGGGTGCTTACTTACTTGTTTTCGCAACAAGTGCTTGCTGCAAGAGAAGTTTCTGAGGAAACCGACACAAATCAAGAAGTGCTGAAGGAAGAGTCTTTCCTCGCATTTGAGGAAAAACCAAGTGACTGGGCATCCAAACCACGGCCAAGTGAAAATTCGGCGACATTGGTTAATACAGCGGAAACCTGTCTGTGCGGAAACATCACAAAGGCGAAGATTAATACATGAATCTACAGATAGAAATACAGGTACAGCTAAATCGTGGAACTAGAATAAAAAATACATAAAGCGCTTCATTGGAGGACAACTCATAAAGGCAACAGTCTTTGGGTTAGATGAACATTCACTGTCTAATCTTACGATCAGTATTCTTCTCTCTTTCTGTCTCTATCACAGTGTATTTCTATTCACTTATGTAAAAGAAAGCCACCTACAACACCATATGATGGTATTGAAGACTATCACCCCCCAAAAAAGGGAAGCTGAACTATGGTTTTTTTGTCTTCCCTCCCTTCACTCCCCCCTCCATAAAACTTTATTCCGTTACGAACCTCGTTCTCAACCTCTCAAGATCAGCTAAACCCACAATTTATATACTGTCGCTCAATATTATACCTCTGTATCCTTTTTATGTGTCTGCTCTTGAGTTCATCTTTATCAACCTTTTATCACATGCGCTCATACCCTTTTTTTGCGCTTTCTCCACCATTTTCAATTTCAAGCAATGATCAATTTCAAATCAGAAAAAGATGGTATAAAAAGTGTTCAAAGGAATCATAAAGTCGGAGGCTTTATAGGTTTTTATAGATCACCTCCATGTCCTTCTTCAAGAACAACAACCAACGCATGTCACTGACTGTTGGGTCGGTCAGCGACATGCTACACAGCAGTTCAAATGTCTCCAGATTTGTGCATTTCTACTCCAAGAGAAGAAATCTTATATTGAAATCATCATATCTTTTGCTCTTGCTATATAGCATAGTAGGGTCCGGAAACAACAGCAAGCAACGAAATGGGAGCGACAAGCCCGAAGAAGAGGAGAAAAAGGTGAAAAAGAAGAGGATGAAGCTTCGAATCACCAAGAAGTCGATATATATATTGTTCACCAAGTTGGTCAACTTGGACCCTAAGAGCTATTCAGTCGTTGGGATATTGATTCTAGAAATACTCTTTTTGGTCGTACGAGCAGTTTTAACCTTGAAAGTAGCATCATTGGATGGTCTCATCGTGTCATCATTGGTGTCTAAGAAATACAAGAGGTTTTTCAAGAATTTGACCCTTTGGATGATCATCGGCATCCCTGCATCATTTGTGAACTCAATCATCACACTCTCGGAAAAGATGTTGAGTAGAAACATTCGAATGAACTTGACCAGAAGTTTGATGGATGATTATCTACCTGATGACGACAAGAGTACCTTATACAAATTGATTAATAGAACAAGTAAAAATGAGAATGATATCCTGATCAATGATCCCAACCAAAGAATAACGACTGATGTTGAGAATTTTTCGAGCTCGTTGCTGTCATTACCATCGCAACTTTTGAAACCTTCGTTGGATTTACTCTTGTGTGCAAATCAATTATCATCAACTGGTGGTAATTCTGCCGAGGGTGTGTTATTTTTGGGATTGATCACTCATTTCTCTACGCTATTGTTGAAACTGTTCACACCGAACTTTATCAAGCTATCCCATAAATCAAATGAGCTAGAGAATAACTTTCACATGTCACATTCCAAGATTGTCAACAATAACGAAGAGATCGCATTGATCAAGGGCCACAAAAGGGAATTGGATCTTTTGGATATCAGTTATTTTGAGTTGGCAAATTTCAAAAAGCTAGAGTTTAGAAGATTAGCCATTTATGACTTATCAATGAGCTTCATAGTTAAGTACTTCTGGGGTGCCTCCGGTTTGGTTCTTTGTTCAATTCCAATATTTTCTACAAAATTTTCAGGCCAAGTCATAGATAGGGATATGATATCAGCAAATTTTATCACTAATAGAAGGTTGTTGTTGAGTGCATCAAATTCTCTTGGTAGGTTGATTCAAAGTAAGAAGAATGTTCAGAACTTGATAGGATATACCAATAAAATTGTTGAGTTTCAAACAGTGTTGGATGAATTAAATGAAGAAGAGGATATTGAACTATCTATCAATAAATACACCCAACTTTCCAAACACCAATCGATATTTCAACAGGTGGTACAAAATGCAACACCAAAAAGGTTGAGATCGCCATCCCTAGATCTAGAACTCTCACAACCAAAAATCCAACCTTTGATTACTGGTCCCAACATTCGATATGGTGATGAAATCACTTTTGATCAGATTCCCTTGATTACGCCTGCTGGCAACATTCTTGTCAAAGACTTGTCATTTTCCATAAAACCGGGAGATAATTTGTTGATCATTGGACCGAATGGATGTGGAAAATCATCGTTATTTAGGATTTTGGGAGGACTTTGGAAAGTTGAAGAACCTGGTCAATTGACAATTCCGAATGATAAAAACGATTTGTTCTATTTACCTCAGCGTGCATATTTGACAATTGGAACTCTCAAAGAACAAATCATCTATCCTGATTCTATAGAAGACTTTAAATTGAATTTGAACAAATATGGTAGGAAAGACGACAATCACTTGATCGAGTTGCTAAAGGTTGTTAAATTAGATCAGTTGATAACGGATAACAAGAAAATAATAGTTGAGCAGATGGAACAAGAACGATTGTCGAATACTCAATTCCAAGAACAGATCCCATCGTCACCATTGGACCTTGTTCGTAAATGGCCCGAGTTGTTATCCATTGGTGAACAGCAGAGATTAGCATTAGCAAGGCTCTACTACCATTCGCCCAAATTTGCAGTTTTAGATGAGTGCACTTCCTCCATATCATCCGAATTGGAAGAGGATTGTTATCGGTATGCCATCTCCACATTGAAGATAACTGTCATTTCGGTGTGTCATCGTACATCACTTTGGAAATTTCATAACAAACTCCTCAAGTTTGATGGCTTGGGGAATGTCAAATTTAATAGTAAGTTTGATCCAGTCAAGAGGCTCAAAAATCACGATGAGAAGTTTTCAAATGACAATCGTTTGAAAGAGTATGAATTTTTGAAAAAGAAAATTAGTGATTTGAAGGAAATTGAGCTACAACAGAGAAGTTTAAGCCACTTGAATTTGATGAAGTTGGGAAAGTTCAAAGGAACTGTCGGTGAAACTGTTGATTTGGTGAATAAGTAGATTTTTAGCTCCAGATTTGCTTAAAGTCGTAATTCTACATCCGTGCTTAATTCACGTATGTTTGTAACAGATTTATAGTTAGCTGTATTAAAGTTAATGAAAGGCGAAATTCGTCCAGTCTCTGACCAATTTTAGTTATCGCACAGTAAGCCTTCAGACAAGTGATCGGGAAAATGTAATCATCCATTTCGTTCTACAAAACAGAATAGCTGAATAGCGTTGTTGATAAGCCACCTACCTACCTGCTTATTTACATTTGGAATCACCGCACGCAGCGAACCTGAAAAAGCATTCCAGCAGGCAGTTTGATGTCCACTCAATCAAATGATAACACAAACTTTCCAAAGACCTCCTAATAAGAGATTGGGAAACTTTGTGAAACAATTTTTTTGGTTCTTTTATACGTCTTTGATAGCTCCTAGCACCCAAACCTCTTGTTGAACCACTAGAGGTAGTAGATCAAAGACACAAAGTCAACCGATGAGCACGAACTCTCAAATCCACTCTAAACTAATACGTATAGTCCAGAGGACATCGAGCTCAACTTTAAATAACAAGTTTATACTAAGCTACTTGCCAATTACACTAATTACTGGACTCTTTTTACAACTGAGTGGAATATTACAATTTATCAAAGTTCATAATGTGTTGAACATCACAAACCCAAAGAATATCTTGAACAGTGTGTTTGCTGGGAATGCTTATTTTTGGCTCACTGTGTCATTCATGTTGATAAGTATTGCTAGATTCAAACTCATCTATGATGATGGAAAAACCAACATACTTCCATTCTCAATCAATGATCCAGATGCATCATTGGGAAAGCAACCGATTGGGTTGAAAAGGTTTCTCGTCAAACAAGTTGTTAAAATATCCATCATGTTACTGGTATTGAACTGTTTCTTATACCCTGGTGGGTTTTATGATTTTGTATATCGACTCACTGGTGGTCATTGCACCTCTATAGACCTAAACGATAAGAAGACGTGTAATTTACAAGGAGGCGATTGGTTAGGAGGGTTTGACACAAGTGGTCATTTATTCCTATTGACTAATGTTAGCTTGTTGATTTTATTTGAAATGAAGGGCTTGAAGGCATCTGTAAATGAGGATGAGGTTGAGGTTTGGCATATTTGGGTGATGGTTTTTGGCTTTGTTGTTGTAGGCTTGTGGTTTGAGTTGTTTACTGTAACTTCGATATTTTTCCACACTTGCATGGAGAAAGTATTGGGGTTCTTATGTGGGTTAGTCACTCCCTTGTTTATAGAGTTTTGGTTCGATAAAAGGTTCTGATTGTTCAAATACAATTGGGATCTCGAACTCAGGTTTGTTGATACGGTGGTATCGGCTTTACGCAAAATTTCCGTGGTGCAATCAGATGAGTTCTAAGTGTCTTCAAAAAATACAAAAATATATTTGATCATAGATTTTATAAAACAAAAGATCATGAAGATCACTCCAGTAAAGTAAGGATGAGATTCATCATACAGGTGTTAATTTCATCATTTGTTTTTTCAATAGTTTCGAAAGCTGGGAAGTTGAAAAATGGGATTATTTCAGCCGATGACTCAAACTTTGAGAGTGAAGTGTTTGGTCAAAAAGGTAAATATTCATTGGTGAACTTTTACCAAAAGAATTGCCAGCATTGTGAAGATTTCTACAAAGACTGGGAACCGCTTGGGAAGCTTTACAATAACACACAACTACAAATCGTTCAGTGTAACGGTAGGGAAAACAAGAGGTTGAACAAAAAATATAATTTGATTGCATTCCCTTTCATAAAGCTCTTCTCCAGTGATGGAAGTGAAGTTGGAGCATTCAGCAATCGTGGAGAAAGAACAACAGAAAATATAGTGGACTTTATAAATGATTACACCGGTATAAAACCTAACTATCCTGACTTGAGCGTGAAAAATATCATCAGTGTTGATGAGCTTGATCTCGAGTTGAGTCATTATGAAAATGACGTATTGGTAATGTTCATGACCCCACAAAATGAAGAGTTGAGAAATAGATGGAGTAACTACTATGAAGTTTTAGCCAGCGAGTTCCTGCTAGGGGATTTGGATAGCCCAAACTTTAGATTCTTGAACATCGATGCCTCAAAAATTCAGTTGGTCCCATTGGCCAAGAGATTCAAACTTGTCCAAACCCCAACATTGTTTCACTTTCCAAGTGACAGAAAATCAAACAGTAGGCCATTGAAGTTAGACTACGTCAATAAATTCAACATAGAGACCATCATTGATGGCGATGATGCTGGACAGCACTTTTTTGAGTTGGCTGATGTCGAACATGAGGAAAGGATTAGAGAAAGAGAATTATAAGCAACTCTAATTCAAAATAAGTAAGTTGTACAAGGTAGATATCAGGTGAAAGATAGCTTTTGAATGAGAAGAGTCAAGAAGAACTGGGTTGAGGCAATTTTACTAGATACTTGGTTTGATATCTTTTTTTCGTTAAACATTAAATCACTTTTCAAGCTTTCAAAAATTTGCATTAACTTGCACTTTGAAATCTTATTTGACATATCGAAACAGCAACTTTTACTCCCTTAACGTCCATGACTCAATCATATCTCTACTCATCCATGGATGTTAACCTTCGAAGTACCATTCCAGCTGCTCCAATAGTAAACCTTTTGAAAGGTAGTGCGACTAAACCTATTTTTATCACAACTATGCTGAACACGTAATATATGATTTTTAATAATAGCTATTATGTTCAAACCTGGTAAAGAAGAATCAAGCATTTAAGCAATTATTCGACAACAATGAATTTCTTTAGATTCTTAGGTATGTCAAGTTCTCCATATGTTTCACTTTACACTTTGAATTTTCACTCAATGAATCGAGCGTAGTGATGCAAAATGAGTTTGCTGAAAGTACTAACTTTTTATTCACTCTAACCATTGTAACAATAAAAGGAGATCTTTCTCATTTGTTCAGTATCATAATATTGTTACACCAAATAACAACCAATAAATCGGTAGCTGGTATATCACTCAAGACTCAGATATTATATGTCGTTGTTTTCATATGCAGATACTTGGATTTGTTCACCAACTTTGCTTCATTGTACAATACATGCATGAAACTTTTCTTCCTCTCATCATCGGTCTATACCGTGTACTTGATGATGTATAAATATTCAAAGAAAAACATGATCAGACTGGACTTGGACACTTTTCAAGTCAATTACTTGTTGGGAGGTTCTTTTGCTTTGGGATTGATATTCAACTACAAGTTCACAATATCCGAAGTATTATGGTCATTTAGTCTTTGGTTAGAAAGTGTTGCAATTTTGCCTCAATTGTTCATGTTGATAAGAACTGGTGAAGCTGATATGTTGACCACAAACTACATTTTGGCTTTGGGTTTGTACAGAGCACTTTACATCCCAAACTGGATTTACAGATATTTTGCTGACGGTAAATTCGATAAGTTAGCTATATTCACTGGATTGATTCAAACTCTGTTGTATTCAGATTTCTTTTACATCTATTACAAGAATGTCTTTGTTGCACGTTCTAAAAAGTTGCCTGTTTGAAAGGAAATCAGAGCAGAAGAATTCAAGACAAGTAAGGATATGAGAATAGAGGTTGATCCACGGGCACCGAATAACAAAACGAAATTGACAAAGAGCTATTCGGTGAGTGTTTGAGGGATTGTGTGTGTTTTCCATTTTGTATAATACTGAGAACTCCTTGTTTATTCGTTTTTTTTTTTTAGCAATTGCCAGAATAAATTGTAATATATCAAAGTAAATACACCTAATCTACAAAAGACTAATCTCTCTTCAAAGGGTAGTACTCGGTTCTTACACCATCCTTAGTAACAATCAATATCTCCAAACCATCACCAACATGGATATGTCTTTCTGTAGCAGAACTGAAAGCATCTCTTACAAGACTCAAAACCTCATCTAATGATAAATATTTCAACTCTTTTTTCTTCTTACCCTCTGATTCTGGATCCATTTGATTCTTGAAGTTGACTTGGTTATCCAAAAATGGCATGATCAAACTGGCAGCAGCACCTCCAGCTCTACATTGTTCTCTTTCGTAAGAACCGACTGGATCAAATGAATATACAGACCCTTTACCATCCTCATCTAAACCAGCAATGATTGTATGGACGTAGTATGGGAAAAATCTCTTACCGTACAACATGTGTTGTACAAATCTGGCAGCAGATTTTATGCTCATCTTTTTGCCATGGTTGAAATGATACCACTTCAACTGGTTTTGAAATCTCTGAACCAAGGCTGTCCCGTCGGCTGCAAAACCATTTGCACTTATGATTAAATTGTCGCCGATATCAAATACTTTTGGCTCATATCTTGAGTTGATTGAATAACCTGTTGTATGCCTTGTATCACCCGCCAAAACGGCAAAATCTTCACCGGCAATACCTAGAATGGTACCACCATTATCTGTGATGCCAGAAAATATAATTGAGCCAAAGTTAGTATGTTTGTTGCGACAAACTAATAGATGATGAGTTCAAGTTACATACCTGAATATGGATTGAATCTGTGTTCAATTGGTGTGTGTTCGACTTCATTTGAGTATTCCGAGGCAACTGTTGCCTTTCCATACGTATTCATTATTGCTGTGGCCTACTTGTTTTGTTGTGATTGATATTGGAATCGGACAAAGAAATCGCCTATAGATCTTAGCGTTTAAAGCATCAAATTCATTATATGAACAGTGGCGATTATTTCGTTGTTTGGATAAAACGCTCTCAAATATTTGATCTTTAAAACACGACTTTAATTTACCATAATAAGCTCTATTTGAAGGTTGGATCTGTTTGAAATGGTTCTAAAGAGTGATTGTGCATTGAAATAGTCTAAATGGATTGATATATGGAGTGCTTTATATAGACATGATACTCTGTCCCAATCATTCATAGCTACCGAAACTGAGGAGACCACCACCACCATTACTGCTGTGTCTTGAAAAATAATCAAAATCAACACTTAAGGCTGTACCCAACATGATTGCCCTTTGATCTAACGTCATGCCAGTCTCAGCAACATCTGGATATTGATCTCTCATAAGATCAAAACTGCTTGGATCCATTCTCATGATATAAACACCCGTATCGGTAAATAATTCTCTTCCCAAACCAACCCAGTTTCTATCGACCGACCCGATAACCTGACCAAGTTCGTTTTTGACTGGAAATTCAAAAGACAAGAATGGTGCATCAACAGCACCAAACTGTTCGAATTCTTGTTCTCCATCAGGATCCAACTCTGCCTTGAATAAGTTATACCTACGCCTCCAAAGATGCCAGCTCTGAACTGACTCTCCAATAATCGCACCTTCATCGCCATTTGGATTTCTAAACCCTGGTAGTATCAGCTTGATGTGCGAATTGATGAAGCTGAAGGGTCTCTTTATGGTCATCAATACATTGCCGGCGTTGTCAAATACATCAACCGTAAATGGTCTATGCAAACGATACACCTGTCTCATTATCATCTTGAATATTCCAAGATCACGCTCCCTCATAAAACCCAACTGATTGCCATTGGCATCCATGATAATGTACTGGTTTGCCTGCTCAAAACCAAGAAAAAGGTTCATGAACTCAACACGCCTCTCGATGACCAATGTTGGTTGTGATAAGAAGGCAACAATAGGATCTGACGGAGAGAGTATACCATTTGGGTTCGCAGGTGTTGGATATGATGTATAGTATGGATTTTGCTGTGGTGGCTCTTCCTGATACTCCGGTTCATATTTTCTACTAACTCTTCTTCTTCTAGTCGTTGGAGGTTCTTGGCCATATCTAGGTAACGGTGAATATGGTCTTGCTGCTTCTTTCAAAAAGAAATTTGAAGCAATTCTAGAAAATCTACCATTGATACCAACTCTACTGACACTCCTGGACAACATGGTCAACTGACTGACATACAAAACTGAAGTTATGAGTAAAGGTGTTGCAAATACTGCGTTCTAATTCATATACATAGGTATTTGTATACGGGGTGATACCGGCTAATTTACGAGGTTACGGCGTCCGGTTTGAGGATTTTTCAAAATTTTCGTTGAACACAAAATTATTGTAATTGAAAGTTACCTCAAATAATGATACTTGAAGCTCAGTAGGTCATTCTCGAGAAAGGTTCAGATATTCTAGTTTAATAATAAACAAGCTTCCAAGATGTTGAGATATTCTGGGTCAATAATATCGAAAGCTTTACGCTCCAATACAAGATCAATCCATCATGTTCCTGTTTTGCCTGAAATCAACAGACTTTCCACATCTGGAATTCAGGGTTTGTACACTCCACAAGGATTCAAAACAGCATGGGTCGAGTACCAAGATTATCTCACGATGAGCCTCTCAATGTTGACGGTTGGCACAGAGCACGAAACAAGAAAGCCTTTCGATATAGTAATGTCAACAGCCAAAAAGGCAAATAGTTCACAACTTTTCCACTTTGCATCGCAAGCCCATAATAATCACTTCTTTTTCCAGCAGTTGATCGATAAGGACTTGAACAAGACAAGACCTTCCAAAATTTTGGAATACAAGATCGATTCTACGTTTGGAGACTTCGAAGAGTTCAAAAGTGAAATGTTATCACTGGCTGATTCGCTTAATGGTCAAGGGTGGGTATTCCTTGTCGAAGATTTGGATAAATCTCTCAGAGTTATGAGATGCTTGAATGATGGTACTCCGTACTTTTATGGAAGAAATCAAAGTATTGATTTGAGTGGACCAATTGATAGCGAAGAGGTTGAAGTCTTGGAAGCAATTGAAAAAATCATTGTCACAAATCAAAAGGATTACAGTATTCCGTTATTGGCTATTAACGTTTGGGATCATTCATTCATTGAAGACTATGGGGTTAATGGTAGAGACCAGTATTTGGAGAATTTATGGGAATGCATCAACTGGGATGTTGTCAGTAGTAGAGTTTTCCACCCGAAAAGATTCAACGATTTTTAGAAAACTGGTTGAATCGATTTCCTCCTGTATATAATGCGACCTTTTTAACTCTAACTGAACGCTTGTCTATCGAGTCAGAAACTGCTAGACCTTGTGTCATTCTTTAAACACCTAAAAAAAGTGGAAAACAAAAAAGTTGCAACACTAATTTACCCACTGGAATTATGAGAAGCACCTTCGTCTACGCTATCATTCTGTGGATCTGAGCCGTCATCTGTTTGGATTTCATCTTCCTCGTCTTCATCTGAGTACGCTATCTCATCGTCTGTTTCTAGCCCCATAAATAAATCATCAGTCACACTCATTAATCTTTCATCATCCAGACTGAGATCGTCATCTATATCATCACCACAAAAAATCACCACTTTCCTCAAGTATTCATCTTCACTCCAATTGAGGCCCGTGGATGAGATCATTGACATGATGAAATCGGACATAATTTCCGATCTTTGTTTCGATTTTTCTAAGAGTTGGTATTTTTGTTTTATAGATCTGTAGGACTCATCCGATTTGATCGAAATCTGTTCTTTTTGAAGCTTCACCTGATTTTGGGATATCAAGAGTTCTAGTTCTGATGTGCTCTGTTTCCCCACTTTTGCCTCTTTCGAGATCTGGAGATTATTCAGTAGCACTTCATTCACAATCTCCTGAAGTTCTTTGTCATTGTTGTAAACTTCCAGACTCTTACTATCCCTCTTATCCAATTTTTCAACGAAGGAGTTTTCTGTCAAGGTAGCACCATTTGAAGCATGTATTCCACGCAAGACTGGTAATGTCATCAAACTTTGATCAACAGCTGAGTTTCTCACTTGAATCATTCCCCGAAGAAACGAAGTCAACCCTTTCAAATCTTCTACAGATAATGTATTGGTGTCATGAATTATATGGAGTAAGGATATTGGATCAAGCGAACTCATCAATGTCCTAAATTTCTCGTCTATGACATCTTTTGATTGATCCATTAGATCTTTCTTTTTTGTCTCCAACGTTATGGTGTCAATTAGTGATAAAAGCTCCCTATGGACTTCTGTATATTTGGCCTCCAGAGACCCTCCATCATTCATTGCAGCTTCTGATTGTATCATCTTTTGGGTAACAAATCCAGCCTATGATGTATTTACTTCTATTGTGTTTACTTTTATATCTTAATACCACCTCTCGTTTTGAAGCGCAAAAACACACAATTTATATCAATCAAGAAGCCATAACGGTAACCAAGTACTCTGAATTTATGAAAGATATCAAAACAGCTGAACAAATGAGTAAGGAGCCTTTCAAATATCCATCAATCTACAAGTTTCCGCCTTTCTTCACGAAGCAACCTAATTTGACGACGTACAACACTCAACTCTCGACATGGTGTAAGCTTCTTCTTCAGTACTGCAAACACCATCACATCTGGATAATGAACAGAAAAGGTTTTCCGATATTGAATGATCAGGACACCGATATCGATCCAACTTTAGCCACCAAATCAATATTCAACAATGACGAGATAAGCAGGTTTTTGAAACTGGACTTTATAGATGAAATTTTCAAAACTTTGCAAAAGGACAAGAATTGTGAATTTATAGACTCGAAACAAATTTATATATATTGGAACAGTATTGAAGAATTCGGAAATATGATGTTACAGTGGATTGAGAACACTGGTCAGCAGGGCAGTGTTTTGACTTTGTACGAGTTGAAGAACAGCTATGATTTGATACTGGGGATCGATGATCTGGTATTGATCAAAATATTGGATAGCTTAGTGAATAGGAAGAAGTGTGTCTTGATGAAGGAAGACAGGGAGATTGTTGGTGTTAAAATGGTTTAGGACAAAGTCAGTTGTCAGAGCGTCTATAATAACATAAGTTGATTGGTTCCTGTATAGAAAAATAAATACTCAATAATAATAAAATAATACGAAAAACAATAATCACTTCAATCACTTGGCAATACTACCAGCCATAAATCCAAAAATATTACCCATATCGACATAACGATAACCGTCGTCACTCAAATACTTATTAACGACACCACGACAAGTATCAAAGAAATCCTTATTCAGCACTGCCAATGCATCTATCTGTGCCTTGTTCATCGCAACCATTCTATTCTCCTTGTTCTCTTCATCTTCATTATCCTCAATTGGTTTCAATTTCTTATTCATCAGTTTCTCAATGTCAAAAATCGAGTCCAAGTATAGTAGTTGGTTATACAAGAATTTGTCATTGAGACGGTATTTCATGATACCTTTACAGCCATGTGATTTACCGCTAATTCCAATACAACGTCTTCCATAGACAGATATCTGTCTGGTGATTATTCCGCAGGTTAAATCATCACATTGTAGCCAACCTGAATAATATAGTGAGATCAATGATCTGATGAACTTTTCCAACTGTGAGGTAACTCTTAATGTAGGTAATGTTTTGGAGCAGTTGTTACAATCAATACCACGATGAGTAATTGTGTAGTTTCTAGAAGATTGTAATCCACCAAAGTTGAAATCGGAACCACAAGAACATTTCAAGCTCAAAAATTTTGAGTCTTTGAATCTTTCCAGGTCTGTTATTGTTGACTCCAAAGGCTTCAACTCATTTGATTCATTGTTCGATTGTCTTGCCCTCTGTTCATACTTTTTGGAGTCCAATCCTAAAGATGTCGCTAATCTAACGAGATCAATACCTTCGATTCTTTCCAATAGTCTTTCAACTGGTGCATATATCTGTTTTTCTAAATAGTAATTTGAATCTGGTTTCAATTCAGAGTTTTTGTTTGACATTATCTCCTGAAGCGATCTTGCTCTTTCTGACGGAGTAGAATTTTCATCATCACCGTCCGTAATAACAAATGTTATAACTGTGCCTGCTTTGATCATCTTACCTTGATCTCTCAACCTCAATGCAACCTGCACTGCTGGCATTGATTTCCCATTTGCATACTGTTTCGGATCTTTTGACAATCTGGTATTTATCGAAAACTTGTCTATTCTTATTTCATTCCGTTTAATCTTTAGCGTCTGATCTTCCAAATATGCGTATATCTGATTCAATGTCTCTTCTGGATCTGCGTCCAACAATAGTTTGTTCAATACATATGTTGATATCTCCTTTGATAATTGGCAGTATTCTCTTCTCCTCATATCCAAACCTTTGACTTCCAAAGTGGTTTGCTCCTTTCCATCAACCATTGAGATATTTAATGCAGCGTACTTCTTTTTGGCGTGTAAAAGCAATCTCTTGAAGATATTATCGATATCAATCTCTAATAATCTATAACGCTCATTAACCTTCAACTTGAAGTCTTCACCAATCAGAATCAGCTCTTTATAATCAGTACAACCTGTATCAATCATAACTGAATCAGTATCACCATAAACAACCCTTAATCCAAGACTCTCAGCTAGCTGTCTAGTATCCATCAAAATTTCTCTACCTTTGTTGGTGACTAGCATAGCTAGTGGCTTTGCATAAAACCTAGAGTGCACATAACCTAAACAACCGTACATTGAATTGGCGGTCAATTTCAATGCCTGTTGTTTGATATCGTATTGAACCTTTTCTACTTGGGTGGAATTTGGACTTTTTAATAATTTCTTCACCTCACGACGACGATTGACCAATGTTGCTAACAATCTTGGTAAAACACCTTGTTCTACAGATCTATCAGGCGAAGAAGGAAGTTCGTCTTGATTTGTAAATGATCTCTCCACTGACGTGAAACAGATGTTGAATTCTTGAATGATACTAGGGTACAATGAGTTGAAATCCATAACAAGAATATAATTCTTATGAAGACCTTTTTCTGGCTCGAAAACCAACCCACCTTGATATTTAGGTTTCTTGTTAGAAGTCACTGTTGTAGCGTCATTATCATCTTCTTCGGTTGCTTGTTGTTGCTGAACATGGTGGTTCTTGTTGTAACGAGACTCTTTATCTGGTACTATAAAGCCGTTTCTTGTAAATTCATGAAGCAAAATAAACTCGTTTCTACCAGCTCTTGTACCACCCAACGTATGTGACCATGCATTACCGGCCAAGTTTGTCAACTGCTTTGATAATGATAAAATTTGTGTTCTGAATGAAATATCTGCTGTTTTTATCGCGTTCGATAAAATTTCTTTCAAGTTTATCATCAAGTTATTTGCATCTTCCAAAACTGTTGAATTATTCAAATTTATTTCAAAGTTCATAGACTTTTTCTTGCAGACGACTTGGTACATTTCAGGCAAGTCCCATGATTGACACTTTGATGTTAACGATTGACCCATTTCATTGGCAATGTCACACAACAAACGACCTTGGAAGATCTCTCTGATCTGTAGGTTATTCAAGTTCTTATTATTACCGAATCTATCTGGCCATTCTTTTCTATTTCTTCTACCAAAAGTGGACCAGGTTGATATTTTCAAATCAAACAACCTATGAACCAAAACATCTAATGAAATGTTTTCCAATCTATGGCCGATAAATACATCCGGATCGTGAACCTTGATCAATGCACAAAGACAATTCAACAACATTTTTTCATCTCTGAATACTCTTAAGGGAAAGTTATCGTTTTTGGCTAAACCAACTAACCCCGGTGGGAATGAACCATTCAATGTTCTTACCATTGTTATGACTTCGGTTGGTTTCAAGTCTTCATCTATTGGTGAATCTTGGGGTAAATCATTGTATATGGCCATGGAAATTGCCAGAACTTCCTGTTTTGTTGTTTTTGGATTAAGTACCTTCTCTAGTGAAATACTTATAGCATTCAAAGGAGGTGGGGAAAGTTGATCCTTCATAACAACGACATCTGATGGGCTAGAAATGCTGATCTCAACCTTTGAGTGTGATGTATTTTTCAAAATGCTAAAATCACCATTTTTGAACTCCAACCAACATGGACCCATAACATTTCTTTGTAGAACAAAACTTTCAAAGATGGAATTGTTGGTACCGAAAACGTGACTGAACGTTTCACCTTCCAAATCCGAAGGTAAGGTTAACTTTGAGTTCTTTGGAGTTTTGTATGGCAATAGGATCTTCAAGTAATCAGTCTCAGTTCTTGGAATATTAGGCAATTCGAAGCAATATTTTCTAGCTTCAGGTTTTGCCTTTATTGTTTCGAGTCCAAACTTATCTAGCAAAAGTGGAACAATTTCTTCATGAACATCCATTGGAGTTACTAGCTCTTCTTGCTCTTCTTCGACATCTTGATCCCCATCATCATCATCACCCGCGACTCTACGGTGCTTTCTTGGCAAGAAATATAACTCCCTGTACAAATTATTAATTTGCACCATACCTGACACTACTGAGCCTTCTTTAGTTTTTATTTTACCGAACAATAGTAAAGTATTGTCAACTTCGGTATAATCCAACCAGAACATCTTGAATGTTGGATTCTCTTCATCTTCGTCCAACTCGACAACATCATCTGAATTCAACTTTATTATCGTTTGGTTTTCGACATCAGTTTTCAAAGGAGATGAAGATACATAATCCTTTTTCTTTGTAGGTAACTCTTTGGTTGCTGTTAAGTTGACGACCCTGTTCACATTTGAGGTAGTGGCCCTTGGTCTTCTTGAAACCACTATTTCTTCGTCGTCTTCTGATTCTTCGATATCTTCATCGACTTCATGTTTTTGGAGTTCATGTTCAATTTCATCGAGCAACTCCAAATCAACGTTGTCAACCTTCATCAAAATATCTTCATTCTCGTCTTTCAATATAGCTTTTGTTGGAGACGATGAGACATCCATCATGGAAGAATCGTCATGAATGTCAAAATCTGAGGAATGCTTTACTTTCTTCGTGGAAGACAACTCATCTTTGAACAATGAGAAACCGTCTCTTTTCTTCGGTTGTGGTTGCAGTTTACTCAAAGTAGAGCTGAATATGTTTTTTTTCCTGTTCAAAGCTCCAAATAATGGTTTGGATGATGCGGTGGAGGGTTTGGCGTCAAAATCATTCAAGATATCGTCAAACGAGTTGGTATCAAGCACCTTCAGCTTAGATGCTGTAGCCGTTGATCCCGCCTTGTTCAACATTTGACCAATTGTATTTTTCTTGACCTTTCGCTCCCTTTTCTTCTTTTCACCATTCTTTCCTCCCTTTGACGATTCTAATTCGTCTTCGTCATCATCACTGTAGTAGTTGTGCTTGGTATCCCACTCATCAATACCATTGTCAACATACCCTTCACCATCATCCTCAACTACAAAGTCATCTTTTAAAAGCTGATCTCTCTTGTGTTTTCTATATTCGTCTTCATCGACCTCGTCGTATAAATTGTAAGCCCCATCGTCTTGAACATCTTCGTCCTCATACACAGCTGTGCTGGATTTTGCAGCTCTTGCAGCTTTGAATCTAGCAAATTTATCCACTTTCTTGGACATTATCCTTCTGTTGACAAATGTTTAGTGGATTCCTGCTTTGGCTTCTGACATTTGAACCATGTTGTTATCATATACTTTTCGTGTTTGGAATTATAAATGAAAAACAGGATTGAAAACTGTCTGACGCGTAAATGAGATTAGATAAGCACCTAGTAAGGCCTATAACGGAAATTTTTGGTAGACTTCCTAATTAGGAAATGCTAAAACTGGTCATCAATGATTAAGGGAAAAAAAGCTCAAAATTTTCAGAAGTGGTATTTTAGAGAAGAATATATCAGAGTTCGAGATTGAAGCGATTAGAAAGTTGGTTTGTTAGTCAAAGAATGTTATACTTGATTGGTTTGGGTTTATCCCACAAGACTGACATTACAGTCAGAGGTTTAGAGACGGTCAAAGGTTGCAAAAGAGTGTACTTGGAAGCATACACATCGATTTTGATGGCAGCATCAAAAGAAGAATTGGAGGAGTTTTATGGCAAGGAAGTCATATTGGCAGACAGAGAGTTGGTTGAGACTGGGTCAGATGAAATTCTCAAAGACGCAGACACTGATGATATTGCATTTTTGGTAGTCGGGGATGTATTTGGTGCCACTACGCATACCGACTTGGTTATTCGTGCAAGAGAATTGAACATCAAAGTTGAATCGATCCACAATGCATCTGTCATGAATGCTGTTGGAGCATGTGGCTTACAGTTGTACCAATTTGGTCAAACTATATCCATGGTGTTTTTCACTGAAACTTGGAAGCCAGACAGTTTCTACGATAAGATTTTGGAAAACAGAAAGATTGGATTGCACACTTTATGTTTGTTGGACATCAAGGTCAAAGAGCAAAGTTTCGAGAATATGGCAAGAGGAAGATTAATATATGAGCCACCACGTTACATGGATATTGCAACCCTGTGCCAACAGTTGTTGGAAATCGAAGAGAAGAGGCAGGATGGTGCATATACACCGGATACTCCATGCGTTGCCATTTCAAGATTAGGATCCCCAACCCAGAGTTTCAAAGCTGATAGTTTGATAAACTTGAGCAAGTATGATAGCGGGGAGCCATTACATAGTTTGATCATAATGGGTAGACAAGTTCATGATTTAGAATTGGAGTATTTGTTTGAATTTTGCGACGATAAGGAGGCTTTCACGCAATTGGTTTCAAAAGATCAGGAGTTTTTCAAACCACCACCATATGTGCCACCAATGGATGAAGATGAAGATTGAGCTTGATATAATAAATAAAGATTAATAAAACAATATAAGCAACTCTAGTTTCGAGAGGGAAATGACTTAAAAAAAAGAACTCTAGAGTAAAATTTCATATATTTTTTTGTTTTGCACAAAAACAAGACATATACACACATTTATATATATTATACGGTGATCAGATAACACTTAACCAGGTGGCAATTGTGAAACATCAACAACTTCATCAATCTTAGAAGAATCATCTTCCTTGATTTGTTTCAAAACAGTTCTTGGTAATGCCATCATACCAGATCTTGCTAATTCTAAAATACCAAATGGTTGAATTAACTGGATGAAGTTGGAGATTCTGCTTGGTTTAGCAGATAATTCGATGATACAGTTTCTATCACTAACATCAACTATTCTACCACCAAACTGCTTAGCCAAGTTTGTCAAATCATTCAAGTGTTGATGTTTCAACCTTAATGCTTCAGAAGGTTGTAAATTACTTGGGTGAAATCTGGATGAAGAATCGTAAACTTCTTCCTCATTATGATGTTTGATCAAATCTTGGAAGTATTCTGGTCCTAATATTGAAACTCTTGCCAACAATAACTCTCTTTTGATAATTTCCGAGTGGGTGTAGTCCAATACCGCGTATACTGGAACCAAGTCTTCGATCTGTCTTCTTGCTTGCTCAATAACAGCATCTTGTCCATCGAGTGTTATCGTCATTCTTGATAAGTCTTTAACCTCAGTTTCACAAACTACCAATGACTCGATGTTGAAACCACGACCGGCCAAGGTCGACGAGATCAATGCCAATACACCAGGCTCATTTTGTACAAGACAGTTCAATACGTGTTGCTTCTTTGGGATGTGTGAAACTTGTGGTGTTTCGTACAAGATCGATGAGACAGCAGAGTCCGCAGACCAATTTAACGTCTCATAAGTTGGCAATGGTGGTCTTTGCTTGTTTCTGTGTAATTGTTTGTAGGCCAAAGCAGATGTCGATGATTTCGAATTAGATTTCGACGATGATGAAATCAATCTCCTACCAATCGAAGAGCTTGAAAGTAAGCCTCTTTGTCTCAATACCAAGCTGCTCATGATATATACTGGTTTTTCTTCGTATGAAGTTTAATTAAAGCGATATCAAGCAAACTATAAGTACAAATTTAAAGAAACTGGAGAAGTTATGAAAGTTTGAGAAAGAAAAAGAGTCATATCAATCACCCGTTGGAAAAAAAAAAAAAAAATTTGACCGATTCAGGGATGTTTTGAAAGATGGCAGAGAGTTAGTACCAATCAGTTGATGTCGAGAGGTTGAAGAGTTTGAATGGAAACATATCTCCTCTATAGTAGCAGCCAGGTTAAAGACTTACAAGACAAGTATATTTATAAATATTTATAAGTTATGGAATGGGAAAGAAAATCAAACAAACAGTAAATTCTTTGAGCAAAAAGAACTTGTGAAAAAACATCGAGACAAATGGGGAAGTTAAACCCTTGGGATATGATAATCTTCATCGGAACAATAGATAATATTCCTAAATGTCTAATCAAAATGCATCGAAGTTATCAATCAACCGGCTTGACGCCAATATTGTTGATATTTCTAAACATATTAACACCATTATCACCATCGACGAACTGACAGTTTCTACCACATTGCCACAACTCATACCACATATTGTTGCCGTTGTATCTATAATGTTCACCCATCATTTCCTTCAACAGTGCGGTACCAACTCTACCATTGTAAAATGGAATTCTTGAAACGTAATGATGCAAGACATGGGTTTCGATGATATCGTGGAAGATGTGTCTACCGACAAAACCGAAGTCTCTATCGATTGTAGCAGCTGCACCTCTGGCAAATGTCCATTGGTCGGCGTCGTAGTGTGGCATTGATGAATCTGTATGTTGTAAAAATGTAATGAAAACTAACCAATGGTTGACAAAGATGTATGGGATCAACCAGTAGACGGTAAAGTTGAACATGCCAAATTTTTGAATCCAGAAGTAGAGAACTGTCATCATTGAGACAATACCAATATCTGAAAGAACAATAAACCAGTAATCTCTCTTTTCAAAGATTGGAGAAGTTGGGACAAAATGGTTCTGTTTCCACAGCGGAACGCCAGGGTGTGGTTGACCAGTAACATCTGTGAACAAGTATGCGAGCCAGCCACCAAATTGTTGAACCACAAGAGAGTATAATGTGAAGATTGGAGAGTCTTCGCTCATCTCAATCAAATGCTCAACTTGGTTTTTCAACTTGTACTGTTCTTTTGTTGGTGGAACGAAAACCATATCTCTTGTCAAATGACCTGTTGCCTTGTGGTGTTTACCGTGTGAGTATTTCCAGGAGAAGTATGGAACCAACAAGTACGAATGCAAGACCCAGCCGACGGTATCGTTGACCCATCCATAGTCACTGAACGCCTGGTGACCACACTCATGGGCCAAGACCCATATACCTGTGCCGAACAACCCCAACATCCAACAGTTCAACGACCAAGCGATGAACCTAAGATACTTGTTTGGCAAAAGATGGATGAAGTTGTGCGAAAGCATACCGATCATCAACATACACGAAGCGTCTCTGAACACATAGCTGAACGATTTCAACAATCTCCTGTTGTAACACTCTTTTGGGATAGAGTTCAATACCTCTTTTATCGTGAAGTCAGGAACCTTGAAGGTGTTGCCAAAGGTGTCTACTGCGGTGAGGTTCTCCTGGATCTTCAACGACGACACGTTTCCTTGCCTCTTTACTGAGGACGACGTTGTGCCTTGTGGGTTGTCGTTACCCGTGATGATTACAGCTGACATGGAGGTGGTGCTGGATGATATAATCTACTGAACACAAAAATGACAAAAGACCGCTATTACAAACCTGATGGATTGATTGGTTCGATTGATTCGGATGATTCCACTGATTTATACTGATGGATCTTTTCACAAAAGGCGATGTTGGATGTTTTTATAAATCGCTTTTGTGATGTACAGAGGGTGAGAAAAAAAAAAAAAAAAAAACCCTTTTTTTGCGTAGTTTTCTATTGACACCAAAATGATCCAACCATTGGCACAGATTGTGCACAAAAAGCTCAGTAAATGATTTATATATTAGATGGATGATACCAGTGTATCCATACTCCTACTGACTAAGTTCACCTACGTGTATGTATCTGTTTGTGTGCTCCATTCAAACAATCAGTACACCCCTTTCTTTGGCCATCACCCCCCGGATTTTGCTAGTTGTGTAATTCAGAACCCAAAAAAAAATGTTGGGTAAAATCGAAAGCCAAGCAAATGGTGTATGGGTGTTACAATTTGGTGTATAGTTGCTATGCTTCCTTTTTGGGATGTATGCCAGATTTGGTTCATGGTGTATAGGTGTTGGAAGTTGCAAGCTGGCATTTTGGGATGAGAATAGAACCAAGCAAAGAGCGGTGTTGTTTCGCATTTGGATGCGAGATGTCATGAGATCAATTTCTCGGTTTTCTTGTGGCACGGAAGGCGCTTTTGAGCCCGTGTGTTGACCAGTTCGTGGAGATGAAATCGGAGAATAATTGGACGCCTTTTCTTTTTCTGTTATCTTGCCAACGGCAATAAAGGGTCTACTACATGTATTGTTTTTGTTTATCTTTTGCTTTTGTCTTTGTTATACTTTTTGCAAACCGCCAGCGCTTGTAGTATTTGGTGCTTCTTGCGAACAACCGCCTGACTCTTCAGCACAGGTCCCTCCCACCGCACACTCACACTCAGCGAGCCCAATGTGTTCCCTCTTATTAGGTAGAAGGGGGTCGAAAAATCAAAACACAAAAAAAGTGTATTGTAAAAACAACCACTCTACACTTACCGTTACTATTGACCCAGCATACATGTAGCCGTCGAATTTTCTTTGCTACCACAAAGTTTCAGCTCACAGCTTGCCAAATAGGCACACTACACACCACCAACACACCTTCAACCTGTGGCCCAGACAGGTCCCTTTGATTTTGGTACCCTATCGTGCCCACCGGATCAGAACAAAACGAAGCTATTGACAACATCTATTTGCAGTACTGAGATACTTGAGGCCCAAATTTATCAACTCCAACTACACCTTGGTCTCTTTGGAATGAAGCAAACAGGTAGTGCAAGTTCCACATAGTTCCCAAACAGGAAAATACCTTCAATTTCCCCTTTCATCTGTGTGCGTAAGGGGAGAAAACACAACAACAGCACCAAAATGTATAGACGAGATTGTCGTTGGGTGCATTTTGAGTCAATCGGAACAACCCAAAGTGCTTTTCACAATTTCCGAAGGCTACATCAGACTCAGCACATATATAGATTTACACCTGCTTGAAAATATAAAATCTGTGCCTTCTAAAAAATCAAAAAGCAACAAGGAAGCAGAGTCTTGATAGAAAAAAAAAAAATTCACTACTGAAAAAATTGTAAACAAAAAGAAACGAAGATCAAAAAATACACATAAAAAGAAAGACGACAATCTTTAAGTTCAGGTTACATTATCGTTTGGTTCTCCATATAGTCTACTTATAGTCGAAGGTATTCCACTCTCAAATACAGACAGTCAGAAGGACAGATATACAAGAAGAAAGAAGAAAGAACGAGAGACCGATCAAGAGCCAAAGGTGATTTTCCAGTTTTTATCTGCCATACATAGACCACTTCTGCATATTTTCATTTCACCACCACATCTTCATTTGTTTTGCTTAGTTTTTCGCTTTTCACACATACAGTAATGATTCAAACACTACACCGTCAAAGGAACTCTATATCGTTGATAGGAGCAGCTGATGTTTTGGACGAGGAGTTGAAAAATTTCAAGACCCAATACAAACAACCGCCAACAACCAGTTTCAACATAAGTCTAAATGATGAAGCAGTTGAGCTTAAAAAGAGCTCCTATAGTTTCTATGATTTGAATGACCAGTTCAGCCTGGGTGCTGCAATGGTTTCAAGACCTGATTTCACCCATGTGAAAAAATACAATCATGACTTGAGTTCGTCACCCTCACCGTCAACATACCTACCTCATTTCGACCTAAAGATAACTTCACTATGTTTCATTTGGTATTTAACAAGTATAGTTTCGTCAAACTCAACAAAAGTGATATTGAAAAATTTTAACGATTCAATAACATTGACAGAATTACAATTTCTGTTGAGTTTGATTTTTTGTCCAATTTTCATCTTTCTTGTTTCAAAATCATCAGATCCAGAGTCGATAATTCTCAAGTTCCCCAATGGTACTTTCCCCAAGAAGTTGGTGGCAAAGGCCAATAACTTCTCTATATTGAACGACTTTATCAATTCAAATACTAAGTTGATAGTGAAGACCGTCTTACCGATGGGGATGTTTCAATTTGTTGGACATCTCACATCTCACAAATCAACCTCAATCATCCCGGTTTCGTTGGTGCATACGATAAAACTGTTGTCACCCTTAACAACTGTCTTGATATACAGGTTTATGTTCAAGGTCAACTACAACTACAAAACATATTTAACATTGATCCCCTTAATGACAGGTGTTATGTTGTCGTGCTTGAAGAAAAAACTGAAGAATGGCGAAGGAGATGTTGAAAATTTCAACACTGGATGTGTTTATGCATTCATATCAATGATCATTTTTGTTTCACAGAATATATTTGCCAAAAAGATCCTCACTTTTGAGAAGATTGAATTGACAACTGATGGCTCAAAAGTTGAATCCTCGTTGTTGCCCAAATCAAATAAGATCGCTCTGAATGACGAAGAAGAGAAGTTGGATAAATTGACCATTTTATTCTACTGTTCGATGATCGGGTTCTTCTTGACATTACCTATATACCTAATATCAGAGGTGAACAATTTGATGCAATATGGAACTACATCATTGGGATCAATAAGCTTTAACACCAGCATATTGATATTCATCAATGGATTTTCCCATTTTCTTCAAAGTTTACTGGCATTCCAAATCTTGGGCCTAATTTCTCCAATCAACTACTCCATCGTCAACATTTGCAAGAGAATTATAGTGATATTGGTAGCTATACTAATCGAAGGTAAAAAGTTTAACATGGTACAGTTTTCAGGGTTGGTGTTGACATGTTTTGGATTGTACTGTTATGACAGATGGGGTAAAGAGAAGAAGTAATGGCTCAAGCTTTACAACTCCGCCTGAACTGTTAGTGGTAAATGAAGCCATAGGATGCTCTACTCAAAAGAAGCTTGCTACCACCAGTTAGTATACGTGGGTGGCTTCTTCTCTGGTCACAGCATAATATATAATCCCATAATAAAGAATATAAAATAATAATTAACCTGAACATGATACCATGCCAATAAAACACTAAAGCTGAAAATGAAAACGATCAACCCCTCCCCCCTCTATTTCGCTAATCTGCAATAATGCTTATTCTACCAGTCGAAACCAAAACGCTCAAAAATTGAATCAACAGCTCATAGATATACAGGTGATTTTTCACCCATAAAAATCATTCTGAACTATTTTTTCATCGTCCGCCTCATGGATTCATAGGCACCAAACATCTATCCAAGGTACACTCACTTCCTCCACGAGTCGTCCACTACTTGCAAGCACACAAATCAGTGTCAATTGGTTTTGAAAAGATCAAGATGGGTTCACCAGATATGCATGTACTGATAGCGGCCCCGGTATCGCTATTATTTTTTTTTTTTCAGTTTTTTTCCACTGTAAACCCCCGGTGTGATAATGTGAGCGTGTGGGAAGTAAGGGCCCTTACAACCAAATTCAGATCTGTCCAGAGTTGTCTATCGACAAGTTTTCGTTTTTAACTCCACTTTTTGCTAGAATCGATATTATAAATATCTAGGATTCATCTATATATTAAGAGCCTAACCCCAGTTTTTTTTGTTGCAGTTTCGTGAGATTCATATAATTTCTTTATCACCAAAAAAATCAAAATGACAGCCAATTCTAATACTGTTGAAAAGAAACCAGTCAACTTTTCAAACATCCTCTTGGGTGGTGGGTTGAACTTATTCGAGTAAGTTGAACGGAAGATCCAATATTCACACGGTGCACAAAACTAACTTCTCTCTTAGAGTCACAACATTGGGTCAACCGCTTGAAGTGGTCAAGACTACGATGGCAGCCAACCGTCAATTGTCGATCGCAAATGCTTTCAAGACGATCTGGTCAAGGGGTGGAGTCTTTGGGTTCTATCAGGGCTTAATTCCATGGGCTTGGATCGAGGCTTCAACAAAGGGTGCAGTTTTGTTGTTCGTTTCTCTGGAGCTGGAGTACCATTTCAAGACTTTTGGTGCGTCAAATTTCGTCAGTGGTATGGGAGGTGGTGTTATGGGTGGTTTGGTCCAGCTGTACGCAACAATGGGATTCTGTACGTGCATGAAGACTGTTGAGATAACAAGATCAAAGCAACTGAACACTGGAGCTCTCCCTCAGACTTCATTCCAAGTCTTCAAAGAGATTTACAAGAAGGAAGGTTTGAGAGGTATCAACAAAGGTGTCAACGCTGTTGCCATTAGACAATGTACCAACTGGGGTTCAAGATTTGGATTGAGTAGATTGCTGGAGGATCTGATCAAGAAATTCAGAGGTAAAGGTGAGAATGACAAGTTGAACCCATATGAGAAGATCTTTGCAAGTGCCATTGGTGGTGGGTTAAGTGCTTGGAACCAACCGATCGAGGTTATTAGAGTGGAGATGCAAAGTAAGACTCTGGATCCAAATAGACCTAAGAAGTTGACCGTCGGTTCTGCTTTCAAGTACATCTATTCTTCCAACGGTTTGAAAGGGTTGTACAGAGGTGTCACACCAAGAATTGGATTGGGTGTCTGGCAAACCGTCTGTATGGTGGGCTTTGGTGATATGGCTAGAGAGGCTGTTGGAAAATTGACCGGTGAAGTTCCAACTGCTAAACATTAATATTTATTCTTTCTTTTTATTCCATTTTTCTACCCTGATTGCTCTTTAGTTTACGCATACTGTGAACTCAACCTGAATAAATTCTAATTACTTATCAAACAAAAAAAAAAAAAAAACGGGGAAGAGAAGACAACTACAGAATACAGGAGAATTGAATGCAATTGATTTCATTCTAATTTTTTTTGTTTTTTCCTCACAAATCCAATCGAGTCAATATGTAATGATTCATAATAATCAACAATCTGTTGTAATTGAGACCTGATCTGCAAGTCGTCCACTTTGAGTAGAGTGTTCGATTTCAACAGAGAGATGAGCTTTAATTTTGATGAGTTGAAATGTATCAAGTCCAAAACTTTATCGAGATAATTTCTATTTTCATTTATAAACCTCAAAGTGCCTATCGAAGAACTCGATAGAAAGCCTGTGAATTCATCGATTATCAACCGATCTATTGATAGGTTTTGCAAACTTTCAATCAATGCTTCAACTTCAGAGTTTGAGTTTTGCAAAGTGGTGATTGTTTGACACGATGTTTTATCAGTTGAAAAGTCATCATCAGACTGATTTTCATATTGGATTCTTCCATCCGGTGAAACATTTTTATCATCAGAAATTTCATCATTGCTCAATGAAGTGTTGTTGCTCAACGAAGTGTTGAGGATGTCGTGAATTTTGAGCTTTCTGAAAGTTTTCTTCTCCTGATGTGACACGCTCGTCTTGTCGTTATTTTGTTGCTCATACCAAAGGCCTGAAGAAGCTTTTGCAAACTTTTCCCTCTTCCTTATCCAAGCTCTTCTTCTTATGAAGTAACCAACTTTCGGAATCCCAATCCAGTTCCTACTCTTAAAAGATAGTCTCGAATAGCAAAATCCTTGGTCGTCAACATCATCACACATTAAAATATACCAATTATCCCATGACCACCTCCAGTTCATATCGGGTAGCGCTATAAGGTCGATATTGCTAATCTCCTTGTTTTTCAAGTTGGTGAGCTTTGGGGGATCGATCCTTGGCGTCAACGAGTCGCCCGAATACAATGGGATTCCAAAGAAAATGCCTCCACGCTGATTCTCGATTATGAGGTCGTACGAGACCTCGACAACATCAGCGGTAGCCTCCAGTCGTGGAGTTGAGCCTTTCATCGAGAAGAGCCTCGAGTTCAACAATTCATCATCCAACCGTGTTGAGTCGATCAATCTAGAAACATGTTTGATCTGTGGAATCCTCAATATGTGCTTTTCCGCCTCCTCTAGGTATGTGATTGATTGCTTGATTTTGCTGGTAGGGTCGGTCATTCTTACCTTTCACATTGCCCATATATGTATCCGAACGTATACCACACACACCCACACCGGTTAGTTGACAACCAACGGCATCATGCGATGGGCGTCTAATATTGCTTATCTTTCTCTCAGCCAACTAACTAATCAGTCACAAATTTTTCATTTACGATTAGCAAATTGGGTGTTTCCGAATCCGGCAATCTAACACTGCTCTCTCCTACTCCAAGTGAGAGGCAGTCTGTGAGGAAGAAGAGCCAGCAGAGGAAGGAGGGAGGGGCGAGGGCGAGGAAGAGAGGAGTATGGATGGGTTTATAGCATAGCTGATAGGAGAGTTTTGGATGCTGAGAGGAGAGCACACGAGAGGTTCGGAACTCCACAGACAATTCGAATTCAGAATCAAGTATGGTAGCGTTGCAGTGCTCAGCCAGGCGAAAGCTTCGCGGTGTGTGAAGAAGGCCGGGGATCTGGCTGGAGGCACTGAAGAGCAAGAGTAGGTTGTTGTGGTGGCCTGGAGTTGTTTCGGCGGATCAATGAAAAGCAAAAGAAAAAATAAAAAAAGGTTGCTTTTTTAGTGGAAAAACCACCAGAAATCAGCCGTTGCAACAGCTCACCCACCATACCTTACGGATGGGATGACACACACGCCACTACACCCGATCGTAGTACTCTGGGAACGCAGTGAGGAGAGACACGTCCTGAAATTCTGGTTGTCCATCCATGTCTGTTTATTTAGTTTTGGCTTTTAGTTTTTTTGTTTTTTGTCTGCCTTGGCCATCATCACAGCACAGCACAGCACAGAAAGTGCCTGGCCACTCGACTCTCTGCTCACCGCCAACCGTGGCCACCCTCTCCCCCTAAGCTGACTCTAAACTACATACACAAAACTAAACGCTCTCACTCACGCACCCGCTCTCTTCGGTTCCTCTCCCACCGTACCCTGCCTGACAAATCCAAAATTCCCCATTCGACTGCCTCGTTGCAACCAGTACACCACTGCTACTGCATCCACACACCCACATGCACCCACACATGCACCCACACCGGCACACCATTCGAAACATTAGGGAGTCCAGCATGCCTCTTCGGGAAACAAGACTCACAGACTTCCTCTTATGGCTGAAAACTCCCTCAATTATTTCCCTTTTAGGAATCCCAATTCTACGCTTCTTTTTTAGTTTTTTCTTTTTTTTGTTTTTTCTTTTTCTTTCCCAATAAGCAGAAAGTGGAAAAAGTGGAAAAATTGGAAAAATTCTCATTTTCATGTTGCAGTTGAAATCATATATATATGAAATGCACCCGTCTTGCGTAGGAAGTATCACAGCACGGTAGTAGCAGAGTATCTCGCATCCCATCCAGCTCATCGCATCAACCGCCCCGGCGTTCGTATCATATTTAGCAGCATCCATAGTATTCTTATCGGGCTCAGGTATCGTACAGCATCGACCACGCCAAAGTTTGTACATTTCTGCCTCTAACGTAGCAAGCGTACACCACACCACACCACATCCAGTCCAACCCAGCTCAATCACAGACGAGGAATTTTCTCTGGCTGTTGAATTGAACCCTTGTGAAGCCCATCTTGCTCTTGCTCTTGCTCTTGCTTCAGGCCTTCGCCACCCATCTCCACTTCATCTGACCGGATCGCGGCCTGCCTCGCAAAAAGCCAAAGTCAGCCAGTCAGCCAGTCACCTCCAAGCAGCAGCGTTCAGGACACACTCACACACGCTCGCATCCAGCCATCATCAATACACACGGTATATGCCCATCACACACCCAGGATTTATATAGCATGAACTCGCAAATCAACAACCAGCAATCAGAAAACCAAGACCAGCTATTCTCCTCAACGCCATCAGCCACCGCAGCGAACCCATCCACACAGCAGCAACCAACCAAGCCTGGCGATATACCCTTCAGAGATGCATTTTTCGACCAGAGTAGCAATAAGAGACCAAAGGACAAGGACGAAGCCAGCTGCGGCAGCCACAGCGGTGTTAGCGATATAGACGACGAGTTGGAACAGTCAAATAAACGTGCAAGGTTGGACTTGTCGCAGTCGACCATTCTCACACCGCAGCCAATCATTCCTTCTTCTGCATCTTCATCTGCGTCTGCATCCTCAGCATCCAACTCGCACGCTACAACCAGCGACGTCGATGACGATCTTTTCTCCCCACCAACAACTTCAAATACTCCCGTCTCGTCGCAAGAGATGGGGTCTGATGTAGGCAGCACCGAATCAGCTATCAACAACAAAAAACAACCACTTTTGATAATATCGTCATCCAAATATTTGAGAAAAGTCCGGTCGAGATCGTTACCCAACATTTTATTCGCAACTCATCGCCGTCACAGATTCACAACACCCAGTCAAAATATAACAAATGCAGTCCCATCAATGGGCGTTGTATTCCCACCACAGCAGGATATATTTCCATCCGCCCTGCAGTTGGATCAATCCAAGTTCCAACAACTACCTCCTGTCAACTTACAAAGCTTAAGAGAAATAGATTTGCACGAAATTTTGAAAAACCCGCAGTTGAGACATGATATTTTGTTCGATCCCCAGTTACAATTCAGACCAAACTTGGATGGCGAAAGAGGCCGTAAGAAAAAACTGATGGTTGACAAGTATTGGAATGACATATTGGGCGAATGTGAAAGTTATGTCATAAACAAGAAGTTCAACCCAAAGTCGTCAATGTTGCCAACATTGTTTACAACTTTGAGAGACATATTGATCAGTCTTTTACCAGTGAGGGATAAGACATCTGTAAACGAGGTGATGGATATAGAATTATTGATTCAACAGTTGTCAAATTTTGCATTTGATTTCGTCTCTTTACTGAGATGGCTTTCCAAGATTTTCAAGAGTCATTGTGCACCAATGAGAGATTTATGGGTCGATGATATGACAAATAAGTTCATTGAAGCTAAGGATAAAAATTCAATTGCAAGTCTTGTTGAAGGCTTACGTATGTGCTTTGCCATCTTGGAAGCCATGAAATTGGACGTTGCAAACCATCAGATCAGGTTGTTGAGACCTGTATTGGTTGAAACTGCTGTAGAATTTGAAAGAGATTACTTCAATCAAATGATCAGCAGGTGTAAGATGGATATTACAGATTCAACAAGCTGGTTCATCTCGAACTTTGAAAAAAGTAAAGATAAAGCTGATGCAAAAAAAGTCTGTACATTTTCAATTTTGAAGTTGTTATCATGCAGGGAAATGTGCAATGTTTTCCCAACATCCTTATCGTTTGACCACTCAAGATTAGTTTTGTTGAGGCTGGATATCAGACAACTAGTTGTCTTGCAACTTTGCATATTGTTGTACAAGAATTTGATCAATCAATACCCATTGTCTAAAGCATACAGGTCACAACTTATCACACAGGAACAAATAACGACCTTGAAAAGGGAAATATTGGCCATTGTCACCGATGAGAACGGGAATGTTAAATGGACAAGAAATATCGCTTCTATTTCCTTGCAACTTTGTAAGAAGATATGCAACGATCCAAGTTCTTCTTCATCTTTTGTCACACCACCAGATTCATTGGTTGAATTTGGGTTTAACTGGTTGTTAAAGCAATCCCAACCTTCCAGTGATGTTTATGGCATCATGGAGGACAAGATTTTGAACAAGTTGTGCAACGTCATTAGTGAAGAATCTTCCACTTTGGAAGATACAGCAGTTGATAAATCCGCAGGAGGAGATGTCATTGGAGACGAGTTAAAATCCTTAGGAGGTAGGTGTAAAACATTATGTGAATTTCACTGGAATGTGTTTGGGAGTAGTTATAACGATGCTATTGCAAAACTATGATTGCTCAATTTTTTTTATTTTCTATATTTTATTTTTGTTTTCATTCATGCATAGAGAGAAAGAGTGAGAGACTTTACATTCAAAATCAAATTGGTTCGGTCAGGTTATTTTTATTTACATCATTTTTATCATTTCATCAAAGTTTGTCTTCTGCTCATCACTACCATCATCTTAGTCTCTTAATGTTTCCGAGGATTACCATACAACATTGAAGGAAATGAATTGGAATCAAAGAAAGAGAACAAAAAAAAAAAAAAAAGTGGGAGGATCAAAGCAAATATAAAGTGATTACAATCTTTTTTATCTTTTTCTATTATTTATATTTACAACAATCAGTTATGCACTTGGGGCTCTTTCAATAATTTTCTTTTGCTTTTTGGTATATACTGTCTATGTCTATAGTGGTTTTTTATTTCAATTTTTTCATATACTACAAAATGGATTTCATTCTAATCAAAATTCAAAGTGTGTCTCGGCTTGGTTATCCTTGAAAACTTGAGACTAGCTGCTTACACAAGCCCAGAACTACTTCGGCAAACCTCTCTTTATTTCTCCACTGCTTTCATGGTCTGGTCTAGCGCGGATTGATTGATGTGACTAATAGGTTGAGGCTAAACCAATACACCACTTTCCGCATTAGTCTCTAGCTTTGGTATTTGCAAAAGGGGGTTTCAAAAGCAGAAGTAACAAAAACTTTGAAAGAAAGACTGACGGATACATCCACTCCACTACAAGAGAAAAGTCTATTTCCTTGTCTGCTTCGTTCTCTCTTCAAATGCTGTCTCCTAAGTCACGAAGCACCTACCTGTTTTTCTACACATTCACCTGTGGTCTTCAAAAAGCAACAAAAAACAACAAAAAGCTACACATGATACGACAACAACCCATGGAACTGTTGTTTGCTACCCATCATCTTTTGGACTTGTTGCCTCAACTACATGACTTCAAAGGTGATGAAATGATCATCAGTATTAGAGGCTGCAAAAGATTGGCGCGTAATTTCTGCCTTTAATTTTTCCGTGGATTTTCCATTTTTTTACACGTTTCAATTTTTTCAACTTCGTTGATATAGGTTAATACATATAAAGTTATTGGATTCAAACAGAGAATAGAGGGAAGAGACTAAAGGATTTATTAAAAGAGAAATGTCTGACTTATTATTTCAAATCAATTGTGGTATGTATCTGTGTGGTTTTGGTTTTTTTTGGTGAATATGTTTGAAAGAGTAGAGCTAACAATGTTTAAATTTGTTTAATGTTTAGGTTACCAAAATTACGACTGGGGTAAAATTGGATCCCATTCAAGTGTTGCTCAATTTGCAGCCTCGTCAAATCCAGACTTGAAGATTGACGAAACCAAGCCATACGCCGAATTATGGATGGGTACACATCCATCTGTTCCTTCCATCAATACCATAAACGGTTCCAAATTGAGAGATTTGATTTCACTGAGCCCAGAAAAATTGTTGGGTTCACCAGTTATAAAGAAATTCGGTTCCTCATTCGAGATTCCTTTTTTGTTCAAGGTTTTATCCATTGAGAAAGTCTTGTCGATTCAAGCTCACCCTGATAAGGAATTGGGTGCTATCTTACACGAGAACGATCCAAAGAACTATCCAGATGCAAACCATAAGCCAGAAATGGCCGTTGCCGTTACTGATTTTGAAGGATTCTGTGGGTTTAAGCCATTAGACCAATTGTCAACGTTATTGGCTACAGTTCCTGAATTTCATGAGGTCATTGGCGATCTGTTGGTTGAAGAATTTAACACTGGAGTTAAGATTGGTGAAAATTTATCCGCTGAGGATGATAAAAAAAACAGGTTATTGTTGCAAAAGATCTTTGGAAAGTTGATGAATACTCCAGAGACTGTCATCGCCAAAAAAGCAGAATCATTGGTGGAAAGATCAATTTCAAATCCAAGTCTTTTTGGTGATGATTTGAGCGAATTGATCCAAAGATTGAACAAGCAGTTTCCAAACGATATTGGATTATTCTGTGGTTGTCTCATGCTAAACCATTGTCGTTTAAAAGCCGGAGAACTGATGTTCTTACAAGCTAAAGATCCACATGCTTATATTAGCGGTGATATCATTGAATGTATGGCTGCAAGTGACAATGTTGTCAGAGCTGGTTTCACTCCAAAGTTCAAAGATGTAAAAAATTTGGTTGAAATGTTGACATATTCATATGATGACGTTGAAAAGCAGAAGATGACACCTTTAAAGTTTGACAGATCAACAGGTGACGGTATTAGCATTCTTTTCGATCCTCCAATTTCGGAATTTTCAGTCTTGCAAACAATTTTGCAAAAGCTGAATCATTCCAGAAAAGTTGGAAAAATTGATGGTCCATCTATCTTAATTGTTACTGAAGGTAATGGTACGATTGTTGGTGATGGGGTTAAGTTGGATGCAAAGACTGGTTTTGTATTTTTCATTGCTCCTAATGTCGAAGTTGAGTTGATCAATGGAGATGACACTCAGTTCACTTCTTACAGAGCTTTTGTTGAGGCTTAGTAATGGCAGATTATCTTATTTATTATTATTTCATCTTTATCTTTATGTATTGCTTGCTATCTATGTGAAATTCTCTAATTTCTTGAACTCTTCTTTTTATTTTTCCTTTGCCTGAATCTTGACCTATATTAACAACAATAGATCTTTTAATAAATACATTACAAAGGTTATACTCTTAAAATCTTGAACTCGAACAGAAAATTTAGAAAGAAATAAAGAAAAACTATAGTTTCTTTCTATCGTCTGCAATCTAAACTTGATTATTCTTCTTCCACTTGGTAATTCTTCTTCTTAAATCACCAGAACTCAATTGCATTTCATTCAACTTCTTATCCCACTTCATCTTCTCGTAATCTTCACCATATTTATTGTATAGCTTCTCCAAGAATTCCTCTTCTCTTGTGCTCTGTTTTCTAACCTTGATAATCTTAATCTTTGATAACTCTTGTAATTGCTTGACAACTTCCGTTTCTTCTTGTTCCTGAACTGTGTTGGCAGATCTTGTACCATAGACCAATTTGACAACATTTCCGTCCGAGTCACGGATGATGTTGGCATGCCCTTCTGGGATCTTTGATGGGTCCTCTTCCTTTGGATCAACCTCTACATCGACTTCATCGACTTGGGCAGTCTTGATATTGACAACTTCCTTTTCTATCCCTCCTGTAACTTTACCCAACCTTGAAGTCAACCCCAACTTCTTATAATTTTGCTCAAACGTCAAAGTCTTATCCCAGTGTGCTGCTATTATAGGGTTTGATGAGATGTTGATCTTACGGTGTTTATCCTTGGTTCTTCTGGAAACCTTCTTGACGGAGGACTTGCCCATCTTTCTTTTTCTTACTGAAACCATGTTTGTTGCTGATTGTTTATATATTTAACCCTCTAATAAGAATGCCTTTGCTTTGAATACCACATTCACCTATGATTAGATATATAATATAAATACAAAAAAAAAATTTTGCTAAAAGAAAAGTGAAAAATTATTTTTTTTTTCAGAAAAAATAACCAGCCACATCTTAAAGCCACACTACCCTTTTCATATTAATAAAGCGTGGCGAGTACCATTCGTTACACTCTGCAGTGTTTACCAACTCCATCCACTGATATAACATGGATTGATCTCATTATATTCATCAATCTCTCCTTCATCATTACCAAACAACTTGTCAAACTTTGTGTACTCCAACGAAATATCACCCTTGAACCTCTTGTTTAACTCACTATCCAACAAGTTGTTGTAGTTCCAATCCAAGAAATCTTCCAAATTGTATGAATATTTGGTGAAAGGTTGACTGAAGATCTTGGCCAAAGATTTGACATTTGGATGGTAATGGTCTTCCATTATCGTGTTCAATTCCCATAAGGATGACTCAATGGCATGTGTTTTAAGGGGATCCAACTCACTGATTAAAAATGGATCCTTATGGTCTTTTTCCTGTGCTGGATTGTGAATCATTATCATGCAAGTTGGGTGTCTCTTCAACAAGTTATAGATGAATGGGATGACAATTACTATACCAGATGGGGGTGCAGTCAATGAAAGCTTCGATAGTTTTTTGATGAAAGATGCAATAAGTGTTGATGGTAAATGTGTTGAAGTTAAAAAAAGGTCCAACATTCTAAAGAATCTGGATTTGTAGTTCAAATGTAATAATTGATTGTTTAAAATTTTGTACAAATTTTCATAAAACTGTGGATATTCCAAGTTGAAATTGTTCATCAAGTGGAATAAACCGTTCAATGCCAAGATTGATATTATAATCGAATCCTCGTTTTTCATATTGTTGAACCCAATATTATAAGATTCTGATAAGAAGTCCATTAAGTTCGTTGGATTATTGAAAAACGGAATGATTCTTTTGTGAAGAATCAATAATGTTTGTCTATATTGTGATGAAGTCAACGGTAAGTTGAAGTACTTCAAGCATGTTTTTTCAAATAGATTTTCAAACTTTGATTTTTGTTTGATGACAGATGGTGGTGATTCGACAAAAGATTGTTTTGAATCCAAGTCAAAGTTTAACATGATTGTTGATTTCACTATCAAGAGGAAATTTGAGAAAAAAATTTGATTTTGCTTGTCGTCTTGGATATGGTCAAACAAACCATTGTTCATCTCTTGGAACAGGTAATATTTCAAATCCCAGTTGAACTTGAAGTATTTCTCGATGAATTCCAACAAGATGTAGTTATCCGAATTCAACCCATTTGAATTGATCTCTGTTCCAATCGTGAATATTTTGGACAATAAGCTTTTGTATAGCTGAATACTGAAAAATGATTCATCAGCATTTGGGGCAAAATATTTTGATTCCAATTTGATCAAGTTTAAAATTATTTCTAAGACGTCAATCTTGAAAGAGCTTTGTAAATCTGATTCATCCCCATCTATCTTCAAATTTTCCAATAATATCTCCACATAGCTATTATACTTCAACTTCAACCACTTGATGATCTTATCGTTCGATGATCTGTTAGATAAAAGGCCTTCCTTGAACAACTTCTCAAAGACTTGGAACAAGTTCAACGATAGCTGTCTCAACTTCACCATGGACACCTCATCCCCGCTGGTAAGAACAGAGTACTGGTTAATCAATAAGGCAATGTTGTTCAAATTTTTATTGGATTCTTGGACCAGAATGCTTAATGATTGGATCTTATCGATCGAAAACGAGCCACTGACATCTTCCACTGGGCCTTTTTTCAATGGTGTGCCACTAACACTTGTGGACTTTCTCTTTATACCCATGACTACTTATCAACAAAAACAATAACTTCAATGCTTGATACGATCTCAATCTGTTTTCATTTCTCTTATAATAATATTTTTTTATTTGAAATTTTTCACTTTTTTCCCCTAATTCTAATACAAATTTTTAGTACGGGTCAATATCCATACTTAAGCTCCTCTAGAAACCCCCCGAGTCTGCCATTTTCCAATTTGGTATTTTGTTCAGATTTTTTTTTTTTTTTTTTTTTCGCTGCAGTATAAATTAAAGCTATTTTCCACTTGTCGGCATTGAAACTTACTTACAAAATTTTTGTTTTTTTTCTTTGTATGACCTTCCAAGTTTTCAAAACTTTCATGATGATAATTCTCAGCGTTTATTTTATACTACTAAGCCCTCCTCATATATAGGCGAGGTTCGTCGGTTTGTTGTAAGAGATTCCCTTGAATTCGTTCGAGGTTGAGTCTTTTGTAGTGGATCGAAGAGTTTTGTCTATGAGGAATAAAATCTATTCATTTAGGTTTTGGTGCTGATATGGATAAAGACGTTTGGCGCAAAATTCACAATCTTGTTACAAATTTAATATTAAACAGACGTTATAAATTGAGAAGATCTGATCCCCAATACACTTCACCACTTCTGGCTGTTTGTTACCTTGGGGTCGGTCATACCACCATTTTCTTTTTTGACTTGCATCTTTTGCCATTGTTTCGAAAGTGCTTTCGATCTCACTTTTTGCTTTGCTTCTTGTATTGTTCGAGGTGACGTCGATAGTGCAAAGCTTAGCTTGAATTTACTTCTTCGACAGATGTCGGACTGATATCTTCAAGAGAAAGCCCTCTTTCTTTTTATTTCCCACCTCCGCAACGATGCGTATCGAAATAGGATATTCATTTTCGAATCAATATCCATGTTATTTCAGCTTTATGAAAAACATTGCGGTAGAAAGAAAGATTAAAGCTAGCAGTTGTGTGCTGAAACTTTTGATTATGAATTAACCCACCATCTGATCAATAACGATGCTCAGTAAAAGGGAAAAAATCACTTTTTTCCCTTTTCGCTTTAACATTTTGAGACTTCAAACACCAAGACCTTCTCTTTGTTTCTATTCAAAGTTCAGTGGAAACTTAAATCATTTATATCAGTAGACCTTGTCAATCTCTCAGACTTCCGCTGTTCTGTTAATGTAATCTTGATTTGACCAACATTACACTACCTTTGTGTAGCAGTTTGCGAGTGTGATCAAACAGGATGGATTGTGGCAATATCGACAGTGATGCTGAAAGGAAAGGGCCCAACAACATCTGTTCAGGTTGAACAACCTATTTGAACATAGATATAGATCACAAAGATGCCATCCTTAGAATCGCTATTCCAATTGCACCTAGTAGAGGACTTTGATATCAACAATGCTGAAAAGTTATCGTTAAAGGAACTCACAACCTTCAAATCCCAGATAGAAAGCAACCTACACAACCTATTTGACTTTTTGAAAACGAACAAATGTGACATGGATACCACGCTTTTGACAAAAGATGGGTTCCCAAGAACTGACATTGACGTTTTACAAGTGAGAATTACTAGATCAAAAATCATAATTTTCAGAAACGATTTAAAGAGAGTCTTGAAACTGATTGATTTAAAGCTTCAGGAAAATTTTCAGATGATGAATGACATGAAACACTTGAAGATCCATAGAGAAGAAGTGGTATCGATCAATAGAAAAGTCCCATTTGTTTTGATATCTGAGGTAATACCTGGTAGCCCAATCTCTCAGAGCGGAATTATCTCAAATGACAAGATTTTACAGATTGGTGACATAAATGCAACTAATCATGATAACTTGAAAAACATTGTTTTGTTAGTGAGGCAAAGTGTGGAGGTAAGTTTGATCCAAGTTCGCACATGCGAAACAAGAATAAATTCAAATGTTACTAACAAGTTTTTGTTTTTCCACTTGCTTGCAACACTACAGAGACCTATCTGGATTGAAATTTTAAGAGATGATCTGGATTATAAGAAGTTCGAATTGATACCGTCAACAAACTGGAATGGGAGTGGATTGTTGGGTTGTAAGTTAAATATCATTTGAGAGAAATAAGTATCAAAAGAGCGAGAGGAAGCAAGACGTAATTTGTAACAACATACGAAGGCTGATGAATAATATAACATTTGACACACTTTTATTTAGTGACTCTATAAAAGGAACAACAAAAAAGAAACAAATTAACTACTCCCCACTGCATACCTTCATCCTTAACCACCATGCAAAGTTGAAGTAAAACTTATCAAATCCCCATTTTCCAAGACATAATCTTCTTTGTCTTCCAATTCCCAATCAGTGTCGTTGATCAACACCAATATTCCAGGTCTTACAGTATCATCCTCTATAAACAATTCCAAATCCTTCTTGGACGTTATTAGTTGATCAACAATATGATCTATTAAATCTTTGAAGATAATTGGTGATGACTCCTTTGTAACTGTGACCTTTGTGGTCTTTGTACCATTGAACGTCTGATCCAATCCACCCAAAAACTCTAGTTTCACCGTTACCGCCTGTGACATTGCTTGATGCTTAAACCTCCTTATTTGTTTGTTGGTTTGCTAAATGAATAATTGGTACTAATACTAAAACATATATTAGAAGAGAAAAAAAAAATGATTGATTTGATAAATTAAACACTACTGGCAAAATGTGTCTCTCTTTAACTTATAGACTGATCTTCCAGAAAGATCAGTGTTGAATAAATATTTGATGCTATAATAAATAAGAAGAGAATTAAATGAGAGAGTAGTTAAAAAAGAGGATAGTTAAATAAAAAGGTGGTTGAATAGAAGCACTCAAAGGCGTAACTTCTGCTTAACCTTCTTTGCAATCTCCAAGTATGTTTCGGAGGTGTCACAGTTGGGATTTGATATAACGATCGGTTTACCCAAGTCTGATTGAATACATACTTCTTGCACCAAAGGGATCTCGCCAATTAACTCAACATCTATCTTGTTCTTGTTAGTCAAGCCACCAAAAATATGAGTTTCGTGATTACAATTGGGACAGTGGAAGTAACTCATGTTTGAAACCATTCCCAAGATAGGTATGTTAACTTTCCTAAACATAGTGATTCCCTTAATCGCGTCTATCAATGCTACATCTTGCGGTGTAGTAACTATTATCGAGCCGTCAATCTTCAAATGTTGGCTGATTGTCAATTGCGTGTCACCAGTTCCTGGAGGCATATCGATTACCAATACGTCCAAGTTCTCCCACTTTACCTCAAACATTAGCTGCTGTAATGCTTTCATTACCATCAATCCTCTCCACAGAATTGCATTTGATTCTGAAGGAATCAAGTATCCCATCGACATTGTTTGAATACCGTAATTCCTTAACGGCAACAACTTACCAGTGGATGAGATTCTCGGTTCTCCATTCAAATTCATCAATTTTGGAATCGATGGACCGAAAATGTCGGCGTCCAATAGCCCTATGTTTAGGTCCAATTTTGACAACGAAAGAGCTAGGTTTGTTGAGAGTGTTGATTTACCGACTCCACCTTTTCCCGACGATACAAGTACAATCTTTTTCACCTCTTCGATGGCCTTTCTTACCGGCAAGCTTGCACCTTTTGACGATTTGAAATTGGGTAAACCCTAGTCATTGCATTGCAGTATTAAGAGTTAGAATCGATCTAATTTCTAATCATCTTTGTCTGATTTTCTTCTCATCCTTACGTAGTTGTACGTGACAATTAACTTACCAATGGGTTTTCGTGGCCTAGGAGCCTCGGTGATATATGGTACAGTCTTTTGAGCATTGAAAAGGGACTTCTGGGATGACAAGTGAATCGAAACAAGTAATCTGTTGTGGTGAGCGTGAATTATTTTTCCTTTCATTCAAAAAGCGCATAGGAAAATACCACAACTCAACTTAACATAATAGAGAATTCAACACATCATCAGCCCAGATTACAAGAACCATAATCCAAAATGCAAAAGAGAGCTGAGGCACTTATAAGTATGTTGTCTATATATATGTTTAGCTAGCGAGGGGGAACCTTTTGGCTCGAAACTATTGATACTGACAACCATCCACTTCTGGTATTAATTGCTCAACTAGAAAAGGTTGATACAAACATACCTTTGATTCTCCAACAGTTTGACAAGATTGTCGAGTTGTCATCAGTAAGTTAATATCATTAGATCCATACCATGTATTAAGAATCCATCGTTATACTAACACCTTTGAACAAAATACAGATCTTGGACAAGTCTCAAGGAACGTCGGCTGTGGAGATGTTACAGATCGAGGCGAACACATCGACAATAATACGGTTAGCCGAGGAATTGCTAGCAACAAGTAGGAATTTGAAAGAAAGCTGGGTATTGGGCCAGCTACCAAGCGTGGCTCGCGATGAAAAAGATGAAGAGTTGCATGATTTGGACCTCCAAATTAACAAATTATTGGATACGATCGCTGGCTGAATCATTTTCTTATGTTATAGTCTCTTGCAGCTGCTAAATGGAAATATAAATTGTTTCTTTTGCCTTTTGCTCTCAACATCAACACCAACACCAACACCTATTGCCCTGTATGAATACAACAGTACACCTTTTCTAGCTTACACCCATACCTACAGATAGTACACCCATACATAACAAGATAGATTGAAACCAACCTCAGCCCATCTATACACCACGTATATTTTCTATATAACTTGTTATAACATCTATACACCATCAACTGTGCGCAAGGTCAAATTTCCTTCTGGAATATTCCAGTTGAATCGCCAGAAAAAAGATACTCGATGAAGATGAACTTGTTGTCGTCTGAGGTGTAAGTTTATTCCATTCAATTCCATTTTTTTGAAAAGTTCGAGGAAAAATCACTCTATAAATCCGAATTGTATCGATCTCGAACAGCGATTTATTGATCAGACAATTTATAAAGAGATTCTTCTATCAAAAGAGAAGTTACGCAACCCAGAGTACTAAAGATCATTACATATAGATAAACAATGGTTAAAGAAACGAAGTTATACGATTTGTTGGGAGTTGCTCCAGGCGCATCAGATGTTGAGTTGAAGAAAGGATACAGGAAAATGGCCTTGAAGTTCCATCCAGATAAACCAACGGGTGACACTGAGAAGTTCAAAGAAATATCAGAAGCTTTTGATATTCTTTCGGACGCTGATAAGAGAGAAGTATATGACCAGTATGGTTTGGAGGCAGCTAGAGGTAATGCTCCTGCTGGTGGTAACCCATTTGCAGGTGCTCAAGGTGGTCAAGGAGGTCAAGGAGGCTATAGCAATTTCAACTTTGGTGGTGCTGGAGGTCACCAATTCTCCAATGCCGACGCATTTAACATTTTCTCCCAATTTGGTGGATTTGGCGGCGATGATGGGTTCAGCTCGCATGGATTTGGTGGAGGTATGCCAGGTGGGTTTGGTGGTTCTCAAGGTGGGTTTGGTGGTTCTGGAAGGCAGCAGATGAGGGAACCAGAAGTTGTTCCTATGAAATTACCCGTCTCTTTGGAGGATTTGTTCACCGGTACAACCAAAAAAATGAGAGTGAACAGAAAAGTTGCATCTGGACAAAAGGAACAGGTTGTCTTGGAAGTAAACATCAAGCCAGGTTGGAAAGCTGGTACTAAAATTGCATTTGCCGGTAAAGGTGATTATCAACCAGATGGCCAATATCAAACAATTCAATTCATCATTGATGAAAAACCACATCCAGTTTTCAAGAGAGATGGAGATAACTTGAAGGCCATTATCCCAATAACATTCAAAGAGTCATTATTGGGATTTGATAGAGAGTTAACAACACTTGACGGCAGAAGAATTCCTTTGAGTAGAGGTTCACCTACCCAACCGGGTCAAACAAATTCATATCCAGGCTTAGGAATGCCAATAAGCAAGCAACCTGGTAAAAGAGGTGATCTTGAAATCGTATTCAAGATTGATTACCCGATCACATTGAATGCTGAGCAAAAACGTGTTATCGCTCAATTTTTCTGAAACTTTTGGAAAGGAGAGGAGCAGAAAAAGAGAACTGATTCAAGGCTTTACAGTTTATGCTCTTTTGAATTCAATATGATACATGTCAGTTAGTTCTACTTCAATATCACTTTTTGCCAACGTTTCAGTATCTAGGCTACCGCTTTTCTACTGCTCGGCACAGTGCCAGCGTTGTCCATAACAACACCTAAATTACAAGCCCCAAGACTTTAACGATAGAGAAAATTGACCTACTCTTTAGTCTTCTCATAATTTCACCAATTTAGACGTTGAGAATAGCAAAACTTTGAACAATATTTTCCGTGATTAATTTCTATATCAATTCACAGCTGCCCTTTTAATTCTACGCATTCTTCTTATCTAGAACATCATATTGAGTCGATATACAAGACATTTGAACCAGTAAATAAAGTCAGAAGTAGATGGAATAATCCATTAAGTATACTAAAATAGAAAGTTTCGAAATATTTATAACTTATTGGGAAATTGAATTACTACCTGTATCTGAAGCACACTCAACTGAGCCAGGTACTTTCTGTTTCTCCAAATTTTCTTCATTGTATCCAACTGATTCTTCCTCATCCATATCCTTCAGCTCATCTGTCAAGGATGCCGTAGCTGCCAATCCTTCTGCTTTAGTTTCTGATTCAGATTCTCCATGTGCATTTCCTTCGATGTCACGTACAAAGAAGAGAATGATCAACAGACCAGCAGCGCAACATGCTAATGGTAGGTACATGGCATTTCTATACGTAGTCGCCAATTGATCTTTAGTTGATGTTGTGTTTGAATTTCCAATGATAGATGTAATAGCTGAAAGTCCAATCGAACCACCAAATTGCCCCAATGTCAAACATATACCCGAGATTAAACCCTGCATTGGCAAAGGAGTAGCCAAGATGATCAAGTTCAAGTATGTCACAAAATAGATGTTTGTACCACCAGCAAATAGTATTATTCCTGGCAAAGCATACCTCCAGTACGCATTATGAGAAGTATCCAATCTTGTGATCA
>PPKG02000037.1:0-96435 GCA_003706045.2 Peterozyma toletana
AGGACGGAGTTGTTGTTCTTTCGAAGGATGATCATGACTCGTTGGTTCAACTATCTAAAGAAACAGTTCATGATAAGGCTGCTAAGGACGGAGTTGTTGTTCTTTCTACAGAAGATCACGACTCGTTGGTTCAGCTATCTAAAGAAACAGTTCATGATAAGGCTGCTAAGGACGGAGTTGTTGTTCTTTCGAAGGATGACCATGAGTCGTTGATTCGGGCTTCGTCTGAAAGTTTGACGGAAAGGGCACTCAATGAGAATGCGGTCGTTGTTGATAATGAGAAGTATCAAAGACTTCATAGTATAGCAACAAATCCATCTAGAGATCAAATCGAAATTCTAGCTGGAGCTGCCGATCTCGTGGTATTGAATAAAGAAGATCATCAGAGCTTGTCCAGTACCGTCAATAATCCGTCTTTGAAGTTTTTGAAAGACTCCCTGGAAAGACTTAATCACAAGATTTTGAATGCTGATGAGCATCAAAACTTAGTTGAAGATGCCAGAATGTCACTAGATGATAGATTAGTTGAGGCTGGCTTAGTTGCATTAGGTCAAGACGAACTCAAAGAGTTGACAAATCCTTCGCTAGCTACATTGATGAGCAAATCAGAATCTCTCGGTCATACCATAATACCAATAGATGAGCATGAGAAATTGAGATCTTTTTCAAATAAAATCGAACTCTACGAAGAAGAGAAAGCGAACTCTGTGTTGATATCCAAGGATGAATATGCACTGAGAAAAGAAGCAGTGGAATACCCCTCCTTACCTTTATTGGAATCTCAAGCTGCTGAGTTGGGCTATTCAATTATGTCTAGTGATAAACTTGAAGATTTATCTAAGAGAGCACTTGCTCCAATATCTGAGATTGCCGAGTCGCGTGGATATGTTGCTGTTACCGAAGAAAGCTATAATGCAATGAGTCAACTGCTTTTGGGACTGGAAACAGAAATCAAAAGTATGAAGCTCCAAAAGCTGGAGTTTGTTTCAAGCATAGACGAATCGGAATTAAGAAGAATTGCCCTTGATCTTGGATTGGAAGTAGTCAAGAGAGACTCTGGTAACATTCCGAACATTTCGTCTCCTAGTTCATCCACTAAGCAGAAGGATATTGTACCAGCTTTGTCTCCAGATGATCCAGCCTCTCCTTCGAGTGGTAAGGTTCTATTGAGTAAACAACGCTACGAAGAAGTCATTCGCCAGGAATCAAAGCAACAAGAACGCCAAAAGGCAGCTGCATCAAAAGCATTGGGTATTGTTTCTGTGGGAACAGAGGAGTATAAGCGCTTGGTCGCAAATCAACATGTTTATGATCCTACTATAACTGATATATATAATGGTGCTAAGAATTTCAGCTTAACAGTATTGCCGAATGCTGAGTATAAGACATTATTGAAAAGTCACTCGACACAATTTAGCGTTGATGAGTTGTCTATCTTTGCTGAACAATTGGGATTGAAAGTTGTTCCTTCAAACACCTTTTCAGCAAACAAATCTGTTTCTTCTTTTACTGATGACGAAGATTTTGAAGACGCTCTCAGTCATCAATCATTTGCCCCAAGTTCGTCAACTTCTGGCGAAGAGGAAAGTTTCACTGATGCATTGAGTTCAGTCACTTCCCATAGGTATTCTATTGTATCAATTAGCCCATCGAAGGAGTTTTCCGAATTTAGCGTTGCCGAATTGACTGAGAGAGCAGCAGAGCTAGGTTATGGCTTAGTTCATTTAGAAACAAATTTGTCTGGAGATGAGACTGAAGGTGAAACTATGGAGGGTGATGATGTGGACCAATCGACGATTGATAGTGATGAAGATGCTCTTGAAAGAATTGATGATGACCCAATCACAACCTCTCTTGCTTTATCGAATAATATCAGCTCAGAGATGGAAATTTCGAAGCTTGCCTCGAACTTTGGTTTGGTTGCAATCACCAAAGAATCTTATGACTCTTTGGTAGCTGAAGCAGCCTCGGCGGCCTTAACTTCTAGGAATGACGTCAAAAAATTATCTTCTCAATTGGGATTTGTTAGCTTAGACAAAGAAGAGTATGATACACTTGTTGAAAAACTGACACATGCTCCGAGAGAAATCAATGAAACTGAATTATCAGATTATGCTAAGGTATTGGGGAGTGTTGTTCTTTCAAAAGAGGAGTACGAAACCTTGATATTGCGAGACTATGAGGATAAAAACCCTTCACTAGCGACTGATAAAGATATGGTTCTCATTGACAAGTTTAGATTGGATGAGATGCAACAGAAGTGTAATAGGGTTCTTGATAAGCATGATCTTGAACTGTTGGCTGATCAACATGATCTTGTATTATGTTCCAAGAACGAATATTTCCAGTTGAAGCAAGCTACCGATGAAGGCAAAAAGTTACCTGCTATAGGAGTTCTTTCAGAAATGGCAACTAGTCTTGGTATGGTTTTGATTGGTAAATCTGACTATGAATCCTTAAATTCACCAGACCTTCTGACGAAAGAAACGAATGTTGGTGATGTAAAGGAATTTAATCCATCTGATGATGAGTTACAGGCTTTATGTAATCAAAGGGGCACGGTTATGGTCAATGAATCAGACTACAGAAAGTTGGCTGATTTAGACAAACCAAAAGATTCTCAGAAGGTAACAGAGTTTGATATTGTTCAACATGCATCTGAGTTCAATTTGGCTGTTATTCCTCACAGTGAACTTTTAAAAATTCAAGAATCATCTAGAAGCCCATCGGATGATGAGCTTCAGGCCATATGTCTGGCAAGGGGTGTCGTCATGTTGGACAAATCGGAGTATGCTCTTTTGGCAGCCAAAGCCAAACCTTCCCATTTGGAGGTTCGTGAGCTTGCAATTGAAGCTGGTATGATAGCCCTAGATCTCCAAGAGTACGGTAAGTTAAAGGAAGATTCGCTGATGAAGAGAGATTTACCACCTGTTGAAAAAGTAACAGAATATGCCTCTTTCTATGGTTTAGTAACTGTTACTGCTGATAAGTTTTCACAGTTAGAAGAATCCGAGAAGACCAAGAAAATCACAGAAGTTGATATAATTGAACATGCATCAAAATTCAATATGGCAGTTATTCCTCATGACGAACTACTCAAAATCCAAAACTTGTCAAGCTCAAATGCATCCATCACAGAGCAGAACATCAAAGAAAAAGCAAATGAGTTGGGATTGATTGTAATCACTGAAAAGGAGCTATCAAGGAAAATCAGTAGCAGAATATCTGCCAATGATTTGGCTATGAAGGCAGCTGAATATGACTTGGTGTTAATCTCTCAAAGCTCGTATGACGAGCTTAAAAAAGCGGGCCTGTTATCTGCCGATTCAAATGATGTTGTTATACAATCTTCTAAGTCGCTGGTAGCTGATGTTGACATGCTTTCTCCAGACTTTGTTTCAAAGGCGAAAAGTATGGGTATGTTGTGTGTTCCTGAATCATGCTATATTGCTACTACTGTTGCCAGGGTTCCTGATGTTAAAAATATTGTTATCCTTCCGTCAACATACTACAATAAGTTATCCAAGAGTCATGCTCTTTCTGTCGAACGTATATCTAAGGATGAATTGATTGAGCATGCCAGAAAGCGCGGTCTTACTCTTGTGGATGATTTAGTCACTGAACCAATCGGATATTCACCTCCAGTAATCACCAGAAATTCCTCCGAGTCAAATTCAGTCAACTCAAAGAGAACGCCGCCATTACAGCAGACTGGATTTTCATCCCCCTCAGATCAAATCATTTCGAGTCCCTCTCAATATTCCATAGGTACCAATATTTCATTGACTGATAGGTCGATGATCCCAGCACTCACGCAAACAATTATTGGTGAGTATTTGCACAAGTATTTCCGTCGTCTTGGTGCATTCAGCTCCATCTCAGAAAGCCGCCATGAACGCTTTTTCTGGATTCATCCATACAGCATGACGCTTTACTGGTCTGTTTCCAATCCAGTTTTGGGAGATCCATCATCAAACAAGATCAGGGCTGCTGCAATAATAAAGGTTGAAAGTGTTGATGACAACAACCCACTACCTGCTGGTTTGTACTACAAGAGTATCATCATTCATTCTACAGATCGTTCGATCAAAATTACATGTCCAACTAGGCAGCGTCACAATATATGGTTCAACTCCTTACGCTATTTGATAGAGAGAACCACTGATGGTTTTGAGTTTGAACCAAAGTTTGATGGCCCTACTCAGCCAAATGATATGGCAACAATTTATGAAAACGACAAGGAAGATTTCCGTCATAATCAACCAAGAACTAGTGTTGTAGGACCAAGTCATGGTAGATCTTTGCGTGTTTCTTCGGGATCCAGCCTTGTATCTAGACCATCTCGTTTGGGTATGAGAAATACTAGTCGCTGAAGAGTGTCAAATCTTGTTCACTTTTTTTCTTTTTCCTTTTCCTTTTCACTTGTTTTTCTATAAAGTCTTTTTAATTTTACTTTTAGTTTTGCTTGTTGATTTTCTTTTGCCTTTTTATTGTTCCTTATTTTATGGCTTTTATTCAAATACATTATTATTTCAAATTCGATAAACAGCTTTGGCGAGAAATTTTCTACACAGAACTGAGTTTAAGTTCATTCAATTTGTTATTTTTTTGAGAATTCAAACGTGGTTGGGTCTCCGATTAGAAATTATCAAGAGTTAAGGGCAACATCTGTTTAGGTAACGTCTATGTATTCCTAGCCTTATCTTAACATGAAGTGTGACTTAATGGTATAATTTGTTTAGCACACGACCTTATACTACTTTGTTTGTTTACTAGATGATGAGTCTAAAACTTACTGTTATGATATTGCTATGTGCGAGTTTTGAAATCCTCAAACAGTCTTCTATCAATTGACCGCTGTTTTTGCTCAGGTAGATATTTGCTAGCCCCAAATCAATTTAGTGGTAGTAAAGCAGTTCTGCTCAAAAAACATTGTACCACTTGTAGCATTTCCCCAATTTTATGAAAATCCTGAAACTTCACACATCAAATGTCAATGTCTGATCATCTCAATACTGGGAATGGTGTGGGTGGTCCCTTCAACACTTTACTCGATGAGTTTCAGACGTCAGCCGATTTATCTAGCTATCCAGCAACCAAATCAAATGAAGATTTATCAACCGCAGGTTTGAACACTTACGCTCAAGAAACTTGTCCATATGGTTGTTGCACTAGATCAACATTTAACGATCATTTTATAAGCAGAGGTTTGAAAGAAGGAAAATATTCGGATATCACTGTTCACGCATTTGGGAAGAATTACAGGTTGCATAGGCTTATTTTAGATAAAAGTGAATACTTCAGAAGTGTGTTTAATTGGCACAGTATTGAAGAAGACTATGAAAGTTCATCAGATGATGAAGATAATGAGTCTGGGAAGTCTAACCTCAGGAAATTGCATGAATTGAAATTTGATGATGAGTTTATATCTCGGGAATCATTCGAACTAATAATATCAAGACTATACGGATCAATAGATACCAAATTAGAACTGTTGATACCCCACAACATGATAGCCATTGGGTCATTTTTGAACGTGAGTGACGTTGTTTGTACAGCAACAGATGTGATAATCAATGCTTTGGATATGGCCAACGTTGTTGAGTATGTGCAATTTGCCACCAACGACTATGGCACCGCTAGTGAGAGAATAATCGAGAGTGCTAAAGGTTATCTTTGCAATGATGGATGGGAACATGGAGCCACAAAATGGGATGGTCTTCCTTCAGAAGTCGTAGCCTCAATTGTTGTGGAGGACTGTTTTTTTGTTCCGACTGAATGGGACAGGTGTTTATTTGTTATCAAGCTAATTGAGAGAAGAACACCAAAAATGGATATATCAGATAGCAGTGAGTATCCACCGTCTATTAAAATTTTGAGAGATGCATTGAAAAAGATTTACCTATGTCATCTATCAGCTGAAAAATTACAAAAGTTATCTGATTTTGATGATATCAATGGAATATCATATATCGATCAATCGACTTTACATTCCGCACTATGGCAAAGCACGTCTTTGCAGAGAACAATTGTCACGTCGCCAAATAGGCCATCCCTTGGGCTTGCGCTATCAACTGAGGATGAGCAAGTAGGTCTAGCTCAAAATTGGTACAGGGTTCCTGTAATGGATGAAACTATATGCGGCACACCAACTGTATTGAAAAAAATGATGTCGGAACATCAGTTCTTACCATTGATGCGTAGCGACACTGGAAACAATGAGTTCCAAGATGATGAAGACGATGAAGATGCAGAAGCTGGGATAAAGGCAAATGATAAATTGGGCACTGCTTATAACTGGACAAAAATCCCACCTTTTAGATTTGCCATTCTGTTTGCCAATGTATCTGAACTCAGTACGGATAAAAGGGTATACGCAAAGACATTGTGGTATGCTGGCTCATATTGGAATCTTTATTTACAAAAGTTGAAAATCAAGCAGAAAAAAGGTTTTCAAATGGGTGTTTACTTGCATCGAGCATCTTCGTCATCTTCATCTTCCAAAAATGGGTTGGTGAATCCCAACGTTTATGCTAACAATATCAATTACTTGGATCCTCCAAAGGTGTACAACCACTCGAGCTCATTCGCTGTTGGAGATGGTGTATTTAGCTCAATTTCAACCCAGATTGATGAAAACAACAATGAGCAGAAGGATCATATCATAGATGATTCGACTATTTTGTCAACTCTAGAGACATTGAACATGAACGAAGATGGAGATCGGCAATTACGAGACTATATCTCTTCCAAGAAATCAAGAGGAGGAGATCAGGAAGATCAACAACAACAACAACAACAAAATTCAAGAAATAGAAGCTCATTATCGAGTTATCAACAGTTGAAAGACAACGATCGCTCATTTTTGAACTACGACGATCTGAGATCTCAGATCGCTGTTTATTTCGTCATATCGACACCCTCCAGAAGAGTAGGCTCTACGATCACTTCCTTTGTCAGTGCTCCTGACAAGTTCAACAAATCACAAAGCTGGGGTTGGAAAAGTAATAGTATGTGTGTTTTCAACGAGGATGGAACGTTTCCAGAGGGTCATGATAAGCATTTGAAGTTTATGGTTGTTTTGGGCAATATATGAGAAAGTATTTTTTGTAGTTTAATTTTTCATAGTGAGAGAATATCATTCCTTACTCGTTTTTTATTCTTTGGCTTAGCCTGTCCCGGAAATCTCACCTCGGAATAGAGTTTTCAGCCGGTGGCTGTTTTGTTGGTATTTTGAAATCAATCATACATAAAACAAACTGTCTCGAGTTTCAGAAAGCGACCCGATAGCGGTTGGAGAGTGCACTGACAATATCGATATTTTTCGCACATGAGAGCTAAACATTGGAGATTATAAAGACAGTACAGGCCCCAGTAGTCCAGCAACGAGTGTTTCACAAGTAGGCTAAGGTGAAATTTGTTCCTGTCAGGAGTACGTTCTGAAAGATCCACATGTCTTACTTAGGATTATTCATGGCCAAAGCTGAAACTATTCTTTTCTCTCTCGATGGGTGCTCGGGATACTAGGTATAAATACACATTCTTATCAATAATTGCTCCAATCCCTCCTGCTGTTTGTTATGTAAATCCATGTCCATTCCACTGATCACAGCAAGCTGCTTGCGAATTCCCCGAGGAAAAATTAACATCTATTCTGAAAACCCAGTTTGACATAATTCTGATGACGTCAGGGACACCTTCTGAACGTGAGAGAAAGAAGAACAAACTAGCTTAGAGGCCACCCACCAAAAAACAAAACCTGATGTTCCACAAAGCCTTGAGGCCCAATGGCCGAACTCAAGAGTTCAGGAACGACAGGGCCCAACAATAACATAGATGGAATAAAGACAATCAGTACTGAGAATTTGGGAAAGTACTGAGAATTTTGAAAAATACCATTAAGGTTTGTAAGGCGGGCGATTCCGAATTTCATTGGACGCGAACCCTCCAGAATAAGTGTTCAACGAGACGTTCTGTAGTACAAACCAAAAGTTCTTATCATCAATGAACAAACCAAACACATTCATGGTCTCATTGATGTGGTTGAGGTTTGCCGGGTCTCTAATATATACCTTTGTAGCATACAACAGGCTCCTATTGTAGTCAAGTCTAATTCTATAAATAACAAGAAAAGCACGGGTGCACTACCTTTTATCAATACTAACAATTTTTTTTTTTCTCTCTTTCCCAGAGTCATCGAAATCAACAAACGGAAGAAAAAGTATTCCATCGCCAGCAAACAAAGCAATATTTCACGATTTTTTGTTGTAAAAGGGTACTTGTTCAGCGATACGATCTACAAATTGTATAGTCATAAGTATATATAATCCACGATTCTTCTGTAATTGCATTTCTCCTTTTGTTTTGTGCTTTTTATTCGATTGAAATTGTCCAAGTGTGTATCTGATTTCAAAAGGATTCAACCCACTAAGTTTGAAAAACGTGAAATTTTGCCATCCAAGATTTCAGGCCGAGCATCGAATTGCATCCAGACATTTAGCTCTATCCAAAGCGAACTCACCGAGATCAGTCCATTGAATCGTATCGAGTTCAATTCCAAGTCCACTCGTCTTGTTAATATTCCCATTTCAAGTCACAGCGGTTATCCCCTCAATCCCACGTTCCACCGCTCTTGAGAAGGAGAGAAGCTATTCATTCAACAAATTATACAAGAATGTCCCAAGAGAGTGCTCCACAGCTCATTGCAGCCAGCACTGCCCCAGTTGCTCAAGCCCCGGTTCCATCACAACCCGTTGCTCCAACTCAAGCCCAACAAGCTGAGTTTTTGAACAGTATGCCGCTTCCAAACCCACCTGAGGCCACTTCCAGTGGTGCCACTCCAAAGACTTTATGGATGGGCGATTTGGAGTCCTGGTGGGATGAAGAATATATCATCAACCTTTGGAAAAATCTCAACAAGACCGTTTTGGTCAAGGTAATCAAGCCAAAAAAAAATTCCGCTTTACACCACATTGCTGCCAATGGTGGTAACAACCTCTTTCACCATTCTGGTTACTGCTTCATTGAGTTTGAAACATACGAGGAGGCTAAAGAAGCTTTGGCTCTCAATGGGTCAATGATTCCAGTTGCCAACAACAAGGTTTTCAGATTGAACTGGGCTAGTGGTGCAACCTTGGCCTCCCAAATCCCTCAAACTCCTGAATTCTCTGTATTTGTTGGTGATTTATCCCCATCAACTACTGAGGCTCATTTGTTGGCTCTTTTCCAGACTTCTTTCAAGTCTGTCAAGACTGTTAGAGTTATGACAGACCCAGCTACAGGTAGCTCAAGATGTTTTGGTTTCGCCAGATTTACCAGTGAAGAGGAGAGAAGAAGAGCCTTGATGGAAATGAACGGTGTTTGGTTAGGCGGCAGACCAATTAGAGTCGCTTTGGCTACACCAAAACATTCAAATAATAGTATGAACAACAATAATAATGGGTTTGGTGGTCAAAATAATTTGATGGATCCAAGCCGTGGTGGTTTAGACCAAGGTCAAATGTTTATGGCTGGTCCTCCAATGCCACATCCTGGTTCAATTCCTTATTATCCACCTCATTTCAACCAGCCATCGCCACCCCAACACGCTCAAGCTTTCAACGATCCAAACAATACAACTGTTTTCGTTGGTGGTTTAGCCAGCGGTGTTCCAGAAGAAACTTTGATCACCTTATTTGAACCATTTGGTGCTATTGTCCAAGTGAAGATTCCACAGGGCAAAGGTTGTGGTTTTGTTAAGTTTTCTAAAAGAGAAGATGCTGAACAAGCTATTGCGGGTATGCAAGGTTTCATCATTGGTGGTTCCCGTGTTAGATTGAGTTGGGGTAGATCGAACAATAACACTGGTAACAACCACATGAACCAACAAATGTTGTTGAGAAACCAAGTTGGATTGACTGGTGGCTTTGAACCATACGGCGTGCCACCACCTCCTGTTAACCAAATGGGCCAATCATTGGCTGGTGACTTCACACATCCAGGTCAAGGTATGCAGCCAATCTACTACCAAGGTGCTGGTGCTGTTGGTGATCCATATGCTTCCATTGAGTTAGGCGAGCATCCACAACAGTCTACCTTCATCCCACAGTATGTTTCCCAAGGTGAGTATCAACAAGCTCCTGTTCAAGTTTCAGTTGAAGAGGATAAACAACAAGTCGATGAAGAAGTCTTGTAGGTGTTTTTAGAATCAGCACTTTGATTTATTGTTCAACTCACTTATTTTTTTCTCTACGATTCATCCTCATTATTTTTGATTTTCAAAAAAAAGTTTCTTATCTTCAATTTTGATTTTTTGGTTCATTACTATTTTTAATCTTCATGAAAGAAAATTTTGCTACGTTGTCATGTCGTTGTTGTCGTCAATCATCAATTGTCTTGTGTTTCCATGTTGATTTATATCATTTCTCATAATTCAATACCAAGAAAGAAAAAAGTGGACCATTGACAGTGTTTTCTTTGTTACTTTCCGTTTCCTTTCAAGTCTCCTAGTTTTACTATATACTCTATTTCATTACTTTCTCTTCTTTCTCTTATTCGTATTCATATTTGAAAACAAAAATGCTTTTACTTTGATACTCATCAAACAAAAAGTATTTGTTCAAAATATATTGTCATATCTATGATCTTTTGAATAGTTTTGAATCACTAATTTGTCTACTTGTCTAACCAGATTCTAATGTCTAGTCTATCCACCCTTGGCTTCAATCTCCTTTTCTCTTGCCTTCTTAGTCAGCTTCTCTTGGATTCCCGCAACATACTTCATGGTGAATGGTAAAGCACAATTAGCAACAACAATCCAAGCTATCAAAACACCTATATTTCTTCCCAAGTTACCCTTATAAAGATCAGCAAACACAACCTTGATTGCCTCGTAAGAATTATGAATTGGCATCGCATATCCGTACCTATAGAACTCATTGCATAATACTATAGGTGAGAAAGTTGGTGAAATGTTCAAAATCACCCATGTCAACAACCAAATACCAATCAGCGGAGGAAAATGTGCAAAACATATCATCGCAACGTTCTCATTTATCGATCCCAATGCCGACATTGTCAAAAACGAAATTGCCCACATCAGCAAGAAGCCTGAGTTACCAAACGTTGAGTTATAGCTGATGTGAAATGCAACATTCAAAACGACATATGCTAGTGAGAGTACCGTATATCCAAGTTGTGATACAAGCATACGATAAATAATATAATTCCAACCAAAAACTCTTGCCGCAATGTATGAATGAATTCGTAAGGACAATAAGAATTGAAAGAATGCAAATATGGCGATGTAGACGAGACCCAATTGTAAAGGAGCAAGGATGACTAAGGTACTAACAGGAACCAAATCCCTTATCTGAAAAGTTGGAGGATTTGAGATAAGTGTTATAGGAAATCCACTCGATAACTGTTCTTCTGTCAAAGAGCTTAATAATGGAGTATACATCAAATCAGGTGCCAGCTCCAAGAACAGTTTTTCAAAGACGTTCAAAAAGGTATGAATATAACTCATCATTGTTAGTGGGTCTCTTGATGTCTCATAAACCATCTGTATCAATGAGCCAGAAGAGTTAAACGTGCTGTTTGAGCTAATAATAGAGTTGTACAAAGAGTATGTTGCGTTCTCCAAGACATATATGGCACTCCAATAATTCTGATGATGTACTTGCCTATCAACCTCCTGCTGGATGGTGTTATTATGCTCATCAGCAATCAGCTGAAACTCTGTGTGATTGAATATTTTCCAATCACCATAAACTCCGATCAGCAGTGAACTTGCGACGTACTCAACCGTTTCTCCAATGAAAGGAGATATTCCATTGACTTCTTGGTCATCAATGACCACTAACATCTTTAATCTCTTGAACTTTGAGGTTCTATCGTAATAAGTTCCCCAATATAGACACAAAACTATTATGAAGCATAGACTCAAAATGACGTAATTCAATATGAATCCTGAAACTATCTTCAATCTGTCTCTCTTGTATTCATCATCCCAAAACCCAAGCTTACTGATTCTTTGAAAAGTTGATGTTCTTCTTAAATTGTCGACAATTGAATCTCTTCGAGACGGTTTCCTTGATTGTTTGGACCCCCCATTCACATCTTCGGGATTTTCCATATCAGTTGGTCTCCTACTTAATGATATGGACAGATGCCTGTTTCCCATCATTGTATCATTGATGTCATCATCTACGGAATATCCTGTAATATCACTGTTCGTGCGAATGTTAGTGAAAGTCCGTCCCAAGTATGCTTCCACATCATCAGTCTCTTCTTCCCTGGTTACATTTTTGGCTAACGGAACTTCATCTTTAGATTCACCTAAAGCTTTAACATATGGTGATGAATCGTTACCTTCGCGGTGTAAAATCGATGAAGTTAATGAACTGATGTCGTCTGATGATGCAAAAGTTTGTAATGAATACTCCTCATTGTTACCATTATTTGACACTACACCATCACCATCGGATAAGTTGTTTGACATTTGGACACTAGCTTTCAGATATGCTTCCTGCTGAGACTTAATGTTGATGCTTATCATACAATCGTAATTACATTTTTTATCATTCAATTTTATTAGCGCAGGAATAAAAAACAAATGTTTTGTTAATAGTTGCTATTACTGATCTCACTTACAAGTCTATTGTACATAAAGAAGATTGAGCAGACGAATAAGTCTAGCACTCATCAGAGAAAGAGATTTTTGACTTGTTATATAACATAGGGACGAGGCATTTCACAGGAAACAAAAACTATCATACTTGATATTTAGCAACAATATCATCGAATAATGCCGTCTTTTCATTGAAATCAACTACAGCAGGATGATCTGGATTCTTTGTGGCCAACTTGGTTCTGGCATCTTCAGCCAACTCAGTCTTACCATCAAGGACGTAGTATGTGATTTCGTTTGCCAACAAGTCACCTTTCAAATCAGCTTCTTGTAAAGTTTGCAATCTTGTGATCAATTCTTCAGATTCTGGGAAATGATGAAGTTGTAAGTTCAATGCTAGTAAGCAAATCAAGCTTTTCAATGATTCGTTTGATTGTGAGATTTCCTCATAAAAATAAAACGAAGATTGATAATTTTCACCACCTTCTATCGCATGAACCCAGCTTTCGGCCAAATTATAAATGATGCTGTCTGATGCCCAGCGTTTGGTATTTTGTAATTCTTTAGCTGCCAAGTCCAACCTATTTGTTATGATTCTCAATTGAACAATAATTGCAACCGCTTCCAATGAGTTTTCTGAATTTTCCAATAACTTGATGGCTTCATCGTATTTACCCAATTTTGCCAAATAAATGGATCCCAATGTTTGAGTAACCTCAAAATCTTTATTCTTTTCGATGAGACTGTTAAAGTCTTCGGATTCATCGCCTGATTGGACAAATAATGTATACTGCTTCAATGCTTCGAATAATACCTCTTCATCTTCTGCGCTCTCTGATTCAAGCTCTGATAATACTTCATCATATTTGCCCAATATAATTTTAGACCTGTAGATGTATTCTTTGGCCTTGCTAACTGAAGCAGGTCCAAATGCACCAAGATCAGATGCAATTACTTCAGGAAATTGTCCACTGAAAAATTGTTGAGTTATTTGAAAAAGGTCTGATTGATTTGGCATTGGTTAGTATTTACTCTTGTATATCTTCTTGCTAAACAACATCACATCTTGTGTTGACAAACATACCACCGTTATCTTCCATGATACACTCTATGTCTAATCTTAAATTATGAAGCACTTTAGATTTCAAGTCTGATGGAGCTTTTTAAGATTGTTGTCAACCTTTCTATATAATCTTGGTTTACGTGTTTCGATTTTCGTTTGCATGGAATTACTGGCACGCAAAAGACACATAAATGACAGATACCATTATCAGTTAGTTATCAGTCAGTCAGTTCATCTGGTGATTGGTTCAACAGATCAGAAGCTAGTTGAAATTTTTTCTAATAAGCGAGCCTTAATCGGAGAGAATGATGAGTTGTTCAATTGAGAATAATAAACAAAATAGATGATCAAGTATGTGGACAAAAATCCAGGTCTGAATAAAAATAAATAGGAAAAGTAAGTAATTGAATAAATAAATAGTTGAATAAATAAATAGTTGAATAAATAAATAAATAAATAAAATGTTTTGGCCAGACATATTGATAAATAAATAAGTGAAACAGGCAGCTTTTTCGAAGTACAACACATCTGAGTGAATCAGCTTGAAATAGGCCTTTTAGATTTCTAGTTCTCAGCCGCTTTCTTCAAGTGTATCTTTGTATTCAAGTTTGGCAAATCTCAAGCCACAGTAACCACAAGGATGAGCCTTCACTTGATCCAAGTTTATGTAAACCTTTGGGTGCCCTTGAATGCCCTTATTACCATCACATACTGCAACATTTTCGTCTTCGAGATAACGAATTGGCTGTCTGGCAATCAAATCGATCGCAGCAAATGGCCTTGGCTGCTTATCCATTTCCTTACCTTGAAACCTTGGTCCATCCATGGCTACCTCTCTCGGTTGTTGAGTTGGGGACCAAGTAGCAATTCTGTTGGGTGCCTGTTGGGCAAGGTTTTTGGGGTCTGGGATTCCGACATCTTCTAAACTGGCACTGTATGGAGTTACTACCTTTGTAGAGTTGAATCGTAAGTATTTGAAGCTTGAGGTGGTTCTTTTGCTAATCAAATACTTCATCATGGTTTAAGATTGATTGCTTTTGTTTCTGTTAGGATGATTGTTCCAAATATCGCTAACAAGTCCTCTGACATGTATGGTATTTGACTTCTTCAACTTTGAATATCGAGTCAACTCGCACGACCAAGTTTGATTCCATTTTTAACGGAATCACTTTTAGTTACGGTGATCAACCTACGTAATGGCCTTGAACACAATTGATATTTTACATACTTGAACCTGACTCAAGTCAGAAGAGTTGAAAGTGAATGAATACAATTGAACTTGGTAAGTTACGATTAGTTCTTTTGTTTTGCTCTCTGCCGCCAGAGATTATCCAAAATCCCTTACGCGTGAGATCATTTTCGTAAACAAAGGGCTTCAAGAGGTTCTATTATTGCCATCCGATTTATTCTCTCCCGCTATACATTTTAAGCTTGGTTGTGAAGTGAAGAGATCATGTCCATCAAACGAATCTCGCAGCTGACGGTCAACTCCTTAACTTCATCATCTTCGGTATTCTCAACTGCATCGGTAGTGAAGGAACTAATAGATAATGGGATAGACGCCAATGCTACACAGATAAATATTGATCTAGACTATGAGACCGGGGGGTTAAAGTACTGTTTTGTCAAAGACAACGGGATCGGTGTTCCAAAAAAGGATAGGCCTTTGATGTGCTGTAATTGTACAACTTCTAAGATCACAAACAACTCGAACATCACAAACAACTCGATATTCGCCAATGTAGAAACGCTTGGATTCAGAGGAGAAGCATTGTTTTTTATCTCTCAATTGATTCCTTTGGGAGTGGACGGCAACTGTATGACATTGACCTCCAAAACTGAACAAGATAAAACGGGAGAACAGTGGGAAATCAATAGCCAAGGTGTTCCTGAAGGAATGCCAAAAGCAGTTGCTGCTTCAAATGGTACATCAATAAAGTTGATTGGGTTGTTTGGCACCTCAATTGTGAGGAAGAAGTTGTTGGTGAAGCAATCCAAAAAAACTTTAGAAGAGATAAGGAGGTTGATAATTGGGTATGCCATAACTTTTCCAAAAATAAGGTTTTCGTTCAAGTTGATGGAAGTCAAGGTGAATGGGCAGGTCAGTGTATCGATTAATTCGTCAAAATTGGGCTTGACAATAAATTCAACAAGTTCAATGAGTATGCTTTTATCACAACAAAATCAAATAAGGAACGCTAAGGCCTCTTTTTTCGAAGGAACTTTCGAGCTTGATGAAAATTGTAAAGTAATGTATTGCCTTCCATTAATGGATGGTGTGTCTGAGGTGAGCTCCAAGAAACCAATCAGTTGCTTGTCAGTTAACAACAGGCTTTTAGATCATAAAAACTCGGTTCTCTTCAAAAGTGTTATTAAGGTTTTGAACTCAATTTACTCGGGGTTGTCACTTTTAAGACCGACAGTTTGGTCAATTCAGGTTCACTTACTGGATAAAACCAACTTAGACGTCAACATTGAGCCGTCGAAAAATGATGTTATGATTTATGAGCAAGATAAACTTATTGATCGATTGAAATGTTATCTTAAGAATATAATCATCTCTAACCATAGAATTGAAGATAGAGAGTGTTATGTTTTAGACTCTGTTTCAGAAACAAATGAGGGCTCACCTACTCCTGAGTTCACTCTTTCGAATACAAAACAGTGTTTACAGGTGTCGGATGATGCAGAAGTTAATGAAAATGGCAACTTTTCACAACATATAAACGAAGAAACTAATCAGAGAATCAACAATCATCTGCAAATTATAGAGGCTGAAGGTTTTGTATTAGATCGTCAACGTGTTAATGTTTATGAGGGAGGGTTGTTGCCTTTGAAAGTAGACAATGAGCCTTCCAATGCTGTTGAAAGTGTAGAGGATCTGTCACAGAGTGATGACAGTGATGATTGGCCAATTCGTACACATCATTCACCTCAAGCTCGTATAGATAGAAAACTGATACCAGACGATGAAGATGTTGCAATAAGAAGCGTCATTAGGTCGTCGGGCCTAATATCCCACACAAAACTGAAGAGTTTCCTTGAGAATCAGGATAGTCAAGTCAATTTCCTTCCAACTCCTGACAGTAGCATCAACTCAGATGATGCAGAAAGTTCTATTACATTGAAGAGAGGTTCTCAAGTTTTGAAACCGCAGTTGACACAATCTAGAATTCCCCTATCTATCACGTCTCAATCGTCCAAAAATATTTCAGAGGGCACTCAATCAACTCAAAAGAGAAGTTTCTCTCAACAGTCACCTCAAATCAAAAGACTGAAGACCGATCTCACAAAGCAGACTATGATTCTCGCTAATTTTACAGAAGATACTAAGGGTAGCGATATCAATATAGACGATGAATCTTTGCTGAGTGTAAAAAATGATGAGTTTTCTTGGTCAAAAGATCTAGAATTCTTTAAAAGAAGAGGGACTCCAAGTGAGTACTTAATGAGATGCTTTGATGATATAATGAAGAAATATGATGCCAACTTCAAAGAGAAGGATGTTGTTTTAGAGCGATCAAATGATGTCTGGTTCTTACATGTATAGTAGTGTAAAGCTAATAAATTTTGTTAAGGGATTCTGGTCGCGTATTCAGACTTGTATCACAACGCGTTGTTTGTATTGTTTAAAGAAAAGTATCAAAATGCATTATGAAAGATTTGATAAGATATCTTTGGAAGTTTGAGATAGACACATTCAATTCAAGTTTTAACCATCTTGGTGTTCGATCTTGGCATACACAGCGAACCAGCTTCTTAACCTTAAAAAGTGTTCTTGCACTTTCAATAATCCCGATAACAACAACGACACTCATCCACCACAAGCCAGGGCCAGCATTCATTATCACCACTTCTCCTCGCATTTTTGCATAAAGAACTGGCATTTTTATTATATTCTTCAGCATAAAAGAAAATAGCATTGCAAAATGTACGTCAAACCAACGGAGTTTGCCAAAACATTCGAAGAGATCAAGATATCTTCATTGTCACACTCAACATGCAAACTTGTCATATTATCATCCTGTTTGAACATAGATGCAATCTGTGCCTCCAAAATTCTAACAACTTTGTTTAAAAAACATTTAATCTCATTTCAGTTGATTCCTATTGTTGGGTATAGCGATTTGAAGACGAAATTCTTAGCTTTGGATTACGATATCACAAACGTTATTTTATTGGGATGTGGAGCAATGATTGACTTGGAAAGCTTCTTGGATATTGATGTTGATGACTATGTATCTACAAAAAATGACTTGACAAATGAAGTTGAACTACGAAGAAAAATATATGTCATTGATGGGCAAAGACCTTGGAATTTGGATAACATTTTTGGGTCTCAAATAGTTTCATGTTTTGACGAAGGTGTGATAGAAAACTCTCTTAACAATGAAAAGACAGCATATGAAGTGTTGGTCAATGTGGATAGTGATGAAGATTTTGATTCTGATGAAGAAGAGGAAGATATCGAAAACGAAAATGAGTTGATTTTAACTGACGATGATGATGATGATGATCTTGATGGCAAGTCATCAGAAAAGAAGAGAAAGTCTGCATCCCCATCTTCATCTCAATCAAAATTGAAAAGAAGAAAATTCATAAATAGTAACGAGAAGGTAGTTGAAGAGTATTATGGCAAGGGTACCACCACCATAACATCCATAGCCTTACAAGTATACTTGCTTTTATCGACAATAGGTGAGACCAGCTTGGATTCGTTATGGTTAACAATTGTTGGGTCGACTTCATTATCACAACAATACCCCAAGATTTACCAAAGGATTTTTCCTCTCTTGAAAGACGAATCAATAAGATTAGAAAATTTGAATAATGTTAATCAACTTATGAATGGAGATTTGACTACAGATAACAACAGAAACTCAGATTCGAATAATTTAACAATTGATAAAGATTATTCGTTGTTTTTGTTGAGGCATTGGAATTTGTACAATTCATTTTTTTATTCAAACTTTGTCAACTCAAAGCTACTACTTTATACAAACGAAGGAAAGAAGAACCTAAACAAGTTGTTTGCAAAAATGGGAATCTCGTTAAATGCAGCTAATCAAAATTGGTATTATTTAGACGTAACTTTAAAGAGAAGATTGCCTGCTATATTCAACAAAAATTTGAAGCTATATGATTTAGATGGATTGATACAAGATGGATTTATCAGAAGCTATGCTTATAAAGGGGACATATCAGCAAGAGAATACGTTGAAGCAATCACGGCATTGTTGGAATATAATCACCCGATCAAAAACAAGTCTGTTAAGAAGACTACTCATCTAGAAAAAAGTGATAGTGAACTCTCTGTTGATGAAAACAATGATGAAGATGACATCAATGCATTGATTGAGAAGAGAGAGGCACAGTATGTCACAAACTTTTGGAAATCCTTCGATGCATTGACACAATTTGACTTTGTTAAAAAAGGGTTAAAGATTGCTAAATGGCAACAAAAATTAATTTTTGACAAAGGGTTCGAAATTTTCGAAAAGCGCTTGATCAAAAACTTGAGAGTTTTCAGATTGGTGGTTTTAAAGGAAGATATGACAAGTTCATCTGTTTCCATGACCAGTAGGGACGGTAAAGCGTTGAAAGGTTTCGATGATATTGATGGTGATAATGATGAATCGAACGGTAATGGAGTGACATCATCAGCCGAAGTGAACAATTTCAACGGTTTAAACAAGAAATTCTTTCAAAATCCCCTTATGTTGACAAAATTGGGCAACTGGTTATTAGAATGTTGCTCTGAAATTGACAATAACAACTTACCATTAATCATTGCTTCATTGGACATTGAAACTAATACATATTTGGTATGTGGCTTATCATCGATAAAATCAAGCTCTAACCATCATCTTGAAGATGACGACAACAATGTGGAGGAGGAGGTGGAAGGTCTCGACGGGATATCTTTGTCCGCATCAAAGAGGTCTAAAGGAGATGATGAGTTGAGAATCAACAAGTTCTCGTTAAACTTCCAAAAAATTGTTCAGAGCAGTGGTGTTGCCGCCAAGATTGATAGTTTTGAAGGAGCAGTTATAACCATCAAGAAGGATGATTTGTCGCCGTTTTTGGAGAAGTTGTGCTCTATTTAAGAGATTGCATTCTATTTATTTGTTTCGCTTTCATTGTACTATATCATTTGTCTTTCTGTTTCTTTTATACATCGAACTTAATCCATTGTTTTCTACCTAGCAGTTTTCAATTTCTTGTCCTTTTTTCAAATGAAAACCTCTCCAAGATTCACTATTCACAACAGCAATGCTGAAGTCGAGTCCAGTAGTTCCTTCAAATCCTTCTGACACTGAGAACATCCACAATCGAAAAACCATTCTTTCAATGCATTTTGTCTCACTTCAACTGATTCATTCAAACTGAACCCATAGTTGATACACATCTCCTCGCCGATTGCAACATCTCGATTTGTTTTGAAGATCAATCTGTTGCCAATTCTTGATCTTGTAAGGTTTGGTTTGCAAGAATGGTTGAAAAATGATGCGGTTGGGTATAAAGAGAACCCCAAGTATTCTTGAAATTCCCCGTCCAACAATTTATCGGACCAAATACCAAAAGCGTTTCCCAACTCTTTACCTATTGTGCTTCTGACGAAATCTGGCGTGATGTACACCTGCAATTCCCTTGGAAATAAAATTTTCATTATCTTGAAACAGTTCAGGTAGTGTTCTAGTAAGTGAGGATACTTGATCATCTTCGGGTATTCATTTGATTGTAGTGATTCGAACACGGCAAGTTCCATCTTCACTATTTCTGATAGTTGCAGGTTATCCCTTTTGTATAACTGAAATATGATGTATGTCAAGTATTTGAGCTCATCGTAGATCAGGTCATCCATTGAACTAGGTAATCTCTGTAATTTTTTTGACTCCTTTAGTGGTAGTTTGGAGCACCAGACTTCCAAATCCTCCCAAGTCTTATCGATTTGTACTTCATTCAAGGTTAGTTGTTGGTCCACTTCATCATCATTTTTGGTTCCCTTATTCAATTTTGAATAGTAACTTTCGATGAGCAATAAAGTTTCTAGCAAAACGCTGTCGGGGTCACTCTCTACGAACAGCTTCTTACAACCGTCAGAGCAAAAACCAATAGAGAAACCACTGTTTTTCTTACTGTTATTGATCGATGACAGAAGCTTGAACCCCATGTGGTCACCGTTGTTATACTGAAAGCACCAGCGGCAAACCTCTTTTCTGAAGTCTCTTGTGATTGTAGAACTCAACGGAGTTTGGCACTCCAACACAATAGAATTTTTGGGGATCCCCAAAGATGCGTTACACCCCCTACCTCCATATACCGTTGGCTTAACATCATAGAACGACGACACTGAGTTTAACAATATGGTATCATCCGCATACCCACTACTGGGCCCTTCCTTACGTTGGTCATCCTCAAGGCTTCCAGAATCGCTGCTACTCATCTCTGAATTGTACTCTTTAGTTTTTCTTCAATACCGGTAAATTTCTCGCACACTGTATTCGACATATGTCAAGACTGATACCAGGCAGATTCAATCTAGAGTTATATGCCACCAAGTAGTCGAGAAACCTGAATACAATTTCAATTCTTGATAAAAAGTGAAATCAAAAATTGCAAAAAAGAATTTTTCCAAATCGAACAACTGAAATGAAAAAGGCTTTTTGGCTTCTCGATACCACAAATGCCCTGGTGTATAGGTGTTTTGATATTTGTGTTTACTCGCCTTGAAAATGTAAACAGAGTGTGAGATGAAGAAGAACAAGACAGTTTGTTGATTTATCATTGTACCTCTTTGATAAGGAACCATCAACAGAGTGGGTTAACTCAGTGTTTTATTGTTGTGGTATTGTTTGGAAACCGCATCATGTCACAGAGAAGTAAGGATATTGTCTCAAGTAACCCAATAACCAAGTCGCATTATCCTTCTGTAACAAGTATAACAAGGCATTCACCAACCAAAAGCTCACCGTTGAAAAACGAGGTCACACAGTACTCTTCATCTTCTGCATCTTCGGTTAACACGTCTGCGTCGTCGTCGCGAAATGTATCATGTTTATCTGGGGTAGCCGAGCTGGTAGAAGGTCAAGCGCTTCTCCCTTTGAGCCCAATAGACAAGCCACCATCTAGGGTGTCATCTCCGACGAGGGTTACGTCAAGAGAAGAAAGTCTTTGTGTGTTGAACAAAAGTCCTACTCGAATCACCAGCACAAGAAGGACTACTCTCGAGCTGCCAAGGAACGCGTACGATCGTCTATACAGTAGTCGCCGTATGGGCACTTCACCACCTCCACCTCACTTTGATGTGAAATCAACAAAGTCAAAATCACTACTTAGAACCCCGTTCAGGGTAGCGGAGTTCCAGAATATCAGACCTTCAATTGAAGCAAGACAGTCAGGTTCAAGGAGCAAAATAGGATCTGCTAGGTCATTACCTGAAGTTGCAAAATTGTCGAATGCAGAGCATTCGGAAACTTCACCTTCTAGGAGACACAGAGAAAAAAAAGTCTTGAAAGGCGATTCACCTACATCACCCAATGAATCAACATCTCCACACCAAACTCATTATCCCAATAGTTGTTTGAAGTCGCCAGATTTAACTCGTTCATCAAGCGCTGATCAGAAAAAAAGAGTTTCCTTCAAGCTATACCCAGATCAAATCACTGATCAAAAGTTTATTGACATCCGCACATACTTATCTGTTGATCAAGATCTGTCAGACCTGGAAGTGGATAGGGAATTGATTTTGTCTCCATTTGGTGATAAGGAAAACATCTTCAAGAAAAGAAAACCTTTGTCATCATCAAACGAGAATGAGCTATCCGTGAAGAAAGAAACTTATGTCAGGTCATCAAGCCTTCAGAATATATATAATGAATTGAATATCGATGCTAAGCGCAAGGCACAAGCTAGACACCCGCTATGTGATATATCTGATGATATAGCCCTTGATGAGGTGAACCAGACCGCAAGTCCTAGACTCAAAGAGAATTCAGATTTGCCGTTTGACAGATTCCAGATTCTTGAAGATGAAGTTAGGTCAATCAAAGTCATGATGAAGATGGTTTTAGAAAATCAGGAGATTATCATGAAGAATAAAAGTTGGGATCAGTGAGCAAGAAAATAGGCTCTGCAGGCAGATATCTTTTCATAAGTTTGCTCTCTCTTACGTATGCGTTTGTGTTTTTTTCTGCGATATAATAATTAGCATAAGAAATATAACTGTTGGTCACCCATGTTGAGTCCATGCTTGAATCATTATTTGAGTTGTCAAGATTGATCAGGGTACGAGAACCTATTATTAAAGGAACCAGTTCAATAAGGGTCGTTCCTATTGTCAGCTGCACTATGAATCAAAAGTAGTTGTTCAACTCTCATAAGGGAATAGAGTTCAACTACGACTCAAAAACTTCTTTATTATCTCGACGCAGACAATACTATCCTCAGCAGAATCATGTTCTCCACCTTGGATTTTCTTACTCAACATCTCAAAAGTCAAATCCTTCAACGCCCTTTTCCTCATTCCGTTCATAAACATAACACTGGTATCAACAATTCTATCATGACATAATCTCATAACATTCAAGTCATTTTCTAAACCATGTCCAATGATTATCGTATCTTTGTCAATAATCTCGCCCAACTTTTGTAAAAATTGGCCATGACAGGGAGAATCTTGACTGATACTAGAAACACCACTGAACTTTGTGTTTAAATCGATGATATCACCCATTGGTTTTATGGTGCTATCGTAAATGACTTTGCAAGTTTCATAATCGACAATAGTTATTCTAATCATCTCAAATCCGAGTGATGTAAAACCCATCTCACAGTCTAACGCGACGGCTTTGTATGGTCTTGTAGATGATGATGATAATGCTTTTGGCAAATCTGAAGATCGGGTGAACGGAATTACTGAGTGTAACTCACCTGGATCAGAAAGCTTGAAGACGTGATGCTTCGAAAACTGACAGCCTTCCCCACCTTCCTCCATTGATTTGTTACAGCAAGGATAGTATTTTGAGTTGACATCGTTGGATGCATACGAGTTGGAGGTTTGTCTAGAAAGTGAGATTCTGTCTGGATGATAAAAGCATCTAGCAGATTTTAGAATTTTTGAAATTTCAAACTTTGAACCACATCTCTCGCAGGTCTTTTCCTCTGGTAGTCTAAAATCAGCTGTCAGTGAAACTGGGACATCGACTATAAATCCATTTTTAGATAATTTGTCAGTAGGAATCAATAAATCAAATAGCTGTTTCTCCTTTCCCTTGGAGCTCCGTGTGCTATTATTGATACCTGGAACTTCATCGTTGTCATACTTCATTATTGAATAAATTAGCTTCTTCATAACTGATTCATAAACTTTTGAGCCGTATTCTGATGCAACTAAATATTCGCGATCAACAGCTTTCTTGTTTGGAAACTTTTCTCTTTTCTTTCTGTAGTGATTTTTCAATAGGGTTATGTATTTCATCCTTATTGTTGTTGTTGCTGGAGCATAAGGTTTTATAATTCTTGGAGCTAATGCGATATCTTTCTCTATTTTTTTGTCCAACTTTTCAGGAAGTTGCCTCTCAGTCTTAAGATCCAATGGTGTCCCTAATTTCCTATCTATTGCATCTTCTTTTGACTCTGTGGTGTTCGAACTTTCTATGAGAGTCTCATGAGAGTCGACTCTCATTGTAGGATTGCTAGATTTCCCCTCTGCACCTATTTTTGGTTCAGATTTTATGCTTCCGACTTCATTTTTTTCTCCACCAAGTACAACAATTGCTTCTTTATTGTCGTCATCTCCTTGTAGCAGAATATCCTCACTACTAGCATGATGATTCAAAGTCATTATTGAAGGTGCGGTAGTCTGTTTCTGCTTCTGTTTCTCGAGCATCCTTAGAATTTCCGCTAGCTTCGGTTTCTCATTTCTTGGAGGAATCACAGATTGCAACGAAAGATCTCCATCAGTAGCAGTGACTTCCTTTTCCGTTGAAGTGGAGCCGACGTGGTCATTCTTTAATTCTTTGATAATTTTCAGGTCATCCAGCTGTTTTTCTTCCTTGATATCTGCTCCTATTACATCAGTCAGTTGTCCCATATAAAGACCGTCAGTAGTATCAGATGTGCTTCCCTCTGTTTCTTGTGGTACCACCTTGTCCATATCAAGAGTTCTACTCAAATCTCTTGTTGAGTGATGCGATGAGCTTATAATACTTGTTGGAAGTGACTCATCAGTATTGAGAGGGAGCGATGGTGGTGACTTAGCAATATATGAGGTGCTTTCAGTTTTTTGATGTTTACAATTCGTCAATTCTTTGCTTCGCACGCTTGATGATACCAGTGAATGAGACCTCTTACTGTTACTCACCAACGAGTTCTGCAACTCTGGAGTTTCAGCTAGCGTATTTGGGGGTCCGACTGCCAATGGAGTTCTACAATTCACTTCCTCAACATCTTCGGTCATTTTTCGTCCTTTTGATTGAAGTTCGGGGTGATGAAACACACAATTGAGCATCTTGCATGCCGTTTTATTTGCTAGTGATGGGCAAAGTATATTTGAATGTAATTTTTGAGAAGGAAACATTTTGTGCAGAGGTTCATGGATCTTGAAGTATATCAGAAGAACAAAGAATGAATTCTGACACTAGTCTAGTTTGTTATTGACGTGATCATTTATCTCTAATCCAATTATCTGAAAATTTCAAAATTTTGTGTGTCTTTTTCCATTTTGCTTTTTTCGTGTGTCACATTCTGCGTATCTTCATACCAAAATCATACAAATCACACACACAAAATAATTAGTAATAATTGTATCTGAGTCTTCACCTTCAAAAAGCCTCTTCTGTGATGGGTCTTATAAAGCTGAAATTGAACCGGCTCAAACGAAACTCAGTTTTGATGTCTCATTCTTGCTCAAATTCTCAGCCTCGTAAAAAATAGTTTTCTGAAAGTTCCAACCTCTGTATCGAGTGTAGCCATTTTTGAAGCTCGCTTTATTTGACAGAGTGATAGACTGGAGGTGTGTAGTTGACTGTCTAACTAGCATCAAGAATACACGAACCTTTGGGAGGGGTTAGCGGGCTTTTCAAGTGTACAAGATCGGCCGAGTAGTGTCACTTTGGCATGAGCTCATCAGTACCCACTTGGAAAGCAAATGACTTTCACCTTCAAGCTACAAAAGAGAAAAAAGACATTTGTTCCAACCTCCAGCTGTGTGACAACGTGGGCACAGGTACACCTTTATTGAAAGTGTTCAGCAATACAAAGAATGTTTATGATTACAAAAGCTAACTAAAAAGGTGATACTGCTCAGCAAATCGGCAAATCCTCATTCACTTCACCAAAATTGCAGGATTACCGCCATCGTAGGGTGCACTTGCTCATTTTCAGTTACGGGTCTGCTCAGTCTACTTTTTACTCAATTGAGATGGCACCACTGATGAGTCGTGTATCCACCCCAGTCGGAAAGGCGATGTAGATCACAGATATATCACATACCCAGCCGAACCACTCTCAGTATATATATCAGGGCATATACGACTTATGTTCCCCTTTTCGAAATGGACATATTGCGCCCCTCTGCTCCCCCTTTTCGCCTGCCCAAGGCCCGCCCGCCCACGCACGCCACCAACCGTCTCACCTGCCCATCAAAATGACCAAACAAAAAAAAGAACTCCAAAGATGAATGGTTTATCGATTGTGTGAGTGCCCGAGCCTTTGACTCGAGGCCTCACTGGATGACATGAAAAGAACAGAACCAACCCCTTCACATCTTCTTCTCGCTCTCTGTCTGTCTCTTTGTATCCAGTTTCCACGACCACACACCCGAAATCTGAACCACTGCACCATTGCAGTTTCTTCATACTCCACGCCTGCAAAACCCAGTAGCAAAACAACCCGACCACGCCAATAGGCGATGAGTGTGATCCACTGCGAAACATGATAAGCAGCGTAATCAAACCAGGAATTTTAATGGTCAGAAGCTGTTATTTTTAGTTTTTTAACTCTTTTAAGGGGAAGCAAAATTTAGCTTATGCGCGTTTTGGTATTAACTAAGCGTGTTTTCCAACGCTGAGAATGTCCACTAAGTGACACTTGATGGCCGAGTAAAGCTTTTGAGCCATCTAAACACTGAGAAAACAGTATAGAGAACAGCAGACTGTATTTGAGGAATATCATCAACTACAAGTAGACCCGTAAACATCTAATACAGAGTTACAAGTGTATCCAGCTAGTTAAAGCAACGGTATACCTTAGGTTACGATTGCGCTTGCCTCTTAAGCAAACAGACACCATATGCATAATTTTCATATCGCTTATTTTAAAAACAATAGGAATCATCAATACCGCGATTTTTTTGTAAAACCTCTCCTTTTGCTTCAATCCAGAATTTTACTAGATTTACTGTTGTAGACAGCATGTATCTGAGGAGAGAAAATAGTTGAAAGAGGTAAGTTTGATATCGTGATTTTGTGATATTTGTGCTTTATAAAGACAACCATCTATCCCAAAGTTTTCTGAGCCAGGTTTTTTTCTTTTAGAGTCAAGTTCTTAATCATATTCTTGAAAAAAATATCGTTTCACTTCATTCCCATTGATAGATTCTCGGTGCTTGTCGACTCATCTCTTCACGTTCATTGCGACTATTCATTCTCCCTCCCCACCTCAAACCTTGCCATTCTTTTGCGACCAAAGCACCTCATAGCATGTCCGACTTCCAAAAGTTCAGATACCCATACAACCCAAAGACATACCCATCGAAGTTGATAGCAAATGAAATAAATATCCATCTCCAAACGGTAAAAGAATACCACAGAGAACTCTCGATGAGTTTCTTCGAGGTTGCAGAGAAGTTCAAGCCGGATTCAAACCTCATAAGGCAACAACCACAACTCACCTTGGAGTTGAGAACTCCACTATTGGACTTCTTGTTCAAGATTTCGAGAAGGACAAAGGTATGTTCCAGTATCTTCTATCGCAGTGTCAAGCTTTTGGATAGATACTGTTCCAAGAGAATAGTATTGTTGGAACAGGCCCAACTAGTAGCAACCACATGCCTCTGGTTAGCAGCAAAGACGGATGGTGGTTGTAACCACTGCGTGTCCTCGTCATCGTGCCCGATTGGTGGAAGATTCATAGGTCCAACAACAAGGGCAAGGATCCCGAGGTTAACTGAGTTGGTACAATTATGTGGGCCAACTTGTTCTTACGACGAAGGAATGTTTGTTCAAATGGAAAGACATATCTTGGATACTTTAGATTGGGAGGTGACTGAGCCAAGTATTCATGATTGGGTGTTGGAAATTTTCGAGGAAAATCAATTGAGTGACTATTTGAACATCAGAGAGAAGGATTTGATAATTTTGAAAAACTTCATTATTGACACTGTGTTATACGACTTCGAGTTGGTTTCAACCCATCCTGCAGAGATCTCTCAGTCCATAAACACAATTTTCAGCAAGTTGATTCAAAACAAAGGCTCTTCATTGTTGGCCAGCTCCAACAAGTTGATCCTTCCAAGTGAAAACTCAACCATAACGATGAAACTCTTGTCCTCAATAATGAATTCATCAGAGGTTATCATTCAACATTATTCATCACTAACAACAACATCAAACCTAATCAAGAACTTTATTCAAAACTCTCACTACTTTTCACTCTCATTGCAATCCGCAGCATCTTCACAATTGTCATCCTTCCAACAGCAACAGCAATCATACTATGATTCGTCCGACTCAGAAAACGATGATGACTCCTTATTCGACCATATCATCAATCACTCATTCTCTTCAAACCTTTCCTCAAGGACACCATCCCCCTTGCCGTCACCGATTGATTGTATGGGAAAGTATAATAATAGCTCACAAAACAGTCCTTTGTCCAAATTGAACAGGGTTGCTATTAGCAGAAACAACTTTCCACAGACTTCTGACGTGTTCTGTTGAGACTTATATGGGATTTTCCATTTTTTTATCGTTGAACGATCCAAAGAATGATGTCTTTTCATGATTTTTTTTATTTTCAAAACTCTCTTTCTTATATATTATTGCATTCATTCACCATTGGAGATATTTTACGAGGGTTCATTTTTTATCACCGTTATCTCTGCACGCTCATTCACATCATAATATGAGGAAACAGACTATCAGACTCTAATCCACTCGTTCAATATCGCACCGTATTCCTCATCACTAATTCAACAACACATCTTTTAGTTGACGCTATAATTTTCAAACATTCACAATTCCTTTTCTACATATTTTTAATCCCTATTTTTACCAACTTTTAATGAATTTGAGAGATACATCCTATAAAATATTTATGTTTGAGGAAAATTTCAGAGCTTGAACCCCTTTCCTTCCCCCAAAGTAAAAAGAAAAAAAAAAAAAGTTCGAAAGATAGAAACTGTTCACTTGTTTCAGTTACTAGTCTCTCATTGATACCTGAGCTCTGCTAATATATCTAGTAATGTTGCTCTTGTTCGATAGTAATAAGGTGTGAACGTGATAAGCAAGTGATCAACTTATATTTTGAAAGTATGCTAGCTGGTTTCAGTTAAAAATAGGCTTATATGTCATTGCGCCAACAAAAAAACAAGAAAAAAATTTTAAACCGACCAACATCAGAAAGAACAAGTAATACACAAATAAGTATTAAAATACAATAAGATAGTTTCAAGATCACTTCAGAAGTTGTCCGTAATTGATCCAGCTGAATATAGATCTTATATCATACCAAAAAAGGCACCTATTAGGCTAGGAAAACGATTTTTTGAAGCACGAAACAGACGAAAGAAAACAAAAAGAGATATCGTGTTTTTTTCCTGAATCAACCCAAGAGATTCAATCAGATAGATAAAATTAAACAGAAAGCATGCTTCACTCATTTGTGTTATCATTACTTGCAGTGATCTCGATATTGAGTTTCACGGCTGCCACAGACTGTGACACGATCGTGGGAACGTGGTCATCAAAGTCAAACACAGTGTTTACAGGACCTGGATTCTATGATCCAATCGACGAGTTGATAATCGAGCCAGCGTTACCAGGTATTTCGTACTCATTCACCGAAGATGGACACTTTGAAGAGGCAACATATCAAATCACATCAAATGCAACAAACCACTCCTGTCCAGTCAGTGCTATTATTTATCAGCACGGAACTTATGAAAAGTTGACCAATGGTTCCTTGCATTTGACACCTATCCAAGTCGATGGCAGACAGTTGTTGAGTGAGCCATGTGAAGATGATGGTGTTTCTGTGTACTCCAGATATCATCAGGTTGAGTCTTTCAAGAGCTTTGAGGTTTCAATCGATAATTATCATGGACGTTGTAAGTTGCAGTTATACGGCTCGGATGGTGCCAAAAAACAGCCGCTCTACTTGGCGTACTCTCCACCTTTGATGCTTCCTACAATCACTTTGAATCCTACTCTGGGGGCCTCGTCAACTGCTATATCCAATAAAATTAAGAGATCTTTGGAAAATCAGTACAGAACAAATGCCGTCAAGAGGCAAACTTTCAACTACGACTTTTGGTGGTGGATTTCTTTTTCATGTCTCATCAGTGGTGGTTTATTGTTTGTTCTTTGCTGAGTTATTCTCGTTCAAAAAAGGTTATTATGGTTTAGTTATTGCTACTAGCAAACATACTTGGGTTTCTTTTGCGATTACATTCAATAAATACGCGGTTTATAAAAAATACAGTATTCAGTTTGAATTATACAGTAGTCTCTCTCTCTGATACCGTGGATTGTCGCTCATGGGAAATAAAAGTAGACCGTTAATGCTGCCAAGTTGTTCAAGTCAACTAGAGTTCTGACAGCCCTAGTGGTGAGTACCTGTTTTTTTTGCCTCCAGCAAAGAATTAATAGAGATAATCAAACACTTCACTTGCAACGAGGATTTGTTACTTCAACTTGAGGTCAGGCACTATATTGTTGATTGAAACAGCTCTCTATCAAACACGAGTATCGCCTATTTACCAGGTTTTTTTTCCCCTACTTAAATCAAATTCTGACACTCAATTCGCGGCGATAAAATGTCTTGGTTCAATAACACAGCTTCAATTCCACTTGATGATAAGATAATAGAAGCAACATCCGAATCGATTCCCAATGGTGAGGTCTCCCTTCCGGCTTGCTTGGAGATAAGCGACTTGATAAGATCAAAGCAATCAAACTCGAAAACAGCAATGAGATCGTTGAAGAAGAGGTTTATGAATACCAAAAACCCGAATTTACAAAACTCGTCTTTGAAGTTGATTGACTTCTGTATCAAAAATGGTGGTAAACATTTTGTTCTTGAGATCTCATCGAAAGAGTTCTTGGACTCGTTTTTGTTGTTATTGCATAACAAGACGTTGAACGACCAGGTCAAGTTGCAAATATTGACATATTTACAGAACTGGTCGTTGTTGTTCAGTAAGGATCCTGACTTACAGTACATTACAACTGTCTATAATAATTTGGTCAAAGAGGGTTTCCAATTCCCATCCATATACAATGCAGAAATTACAGAAAGTTTTATAGAATCAAAAGTTGCGCCTGAATGGCTAGAAAGTGATGCATGTATGATATGCTCGACGTTATTCTCCACCTTCAATAGAAAGCATCATTGTAGGTCATGTGGAGGTGTGTTTTGTGGGACCCATTCATCAAAAACTGCATCACTTCCTGAGTTGGGTATCACGATACCTGTTAGAGTATGTGATAATTGTTATGAGTCTCACAAAAAGACTAAAGGCTATCACCATAAGAAAACAAAGAGTTCCGCATCATCAAAGAATCAAAATGGAGTAGAAGGAGAAGAAATCTTAGATGATGAATTGAAAAGGGCAATCGAATTGTCATTGAAGGAGAGTGGAGTCTCCACGAGCAATGGTCCTTCATCAATCCCACAACCAAATGTGGTTGAAGAAGACGATGACGAAGAGATGAAGAGGGCTATCGAAGCAAGTTTGAGAGATCTTGAGCAGCTGAAGAAACCACTGCAGGAAGACGAACTGAACCCTTATTTCAATCTAGTCCCAAGACATTCAACAACTTCAATATCATCATCGCCTCAACTGCAGAGTCAGTTTTCTGGAAGACCATTTACATCAAATGAGAGGTTGGGTTCAAATTCAGGCCGATTGACAAGCGGCGAAGAAGAAAGTATTCTTTTATTTTCGAACAAAGTCAAAGAGTTGTCAAAATCACCGAATCCGTCAGAACTAGAACAGTCTGAAAGATTATATTCATCGATAAATCATCTCAGACCAAAATTGAACAATCAGTTCAATGATTCCAACGATAGATACGAAAAGTTTAGCGATATGCATTCCAAGATCAATACGATAACCAGGCTATACGATGGGTTATTACAACAACGATTGGAGAGTTTGAATGCAAGTTTTGCAAATCAAGATATAAGCCAGCAACAATATTACAACCAGCCACTGCAATATGGATCATATGGCTATGATCAACAGCATCAACAGCAATATCTGTCGCAACTGCAATACTCCCCACAAGTGTATGCCTCATATCCACCTCCTCAACAGGAGCAATACTTGCCTTATTCACCTCAACAACAGGATTTTTCGAAAATATACGCACAACCAAATGTAGAGGTGCCTATCCAACAACAACAACAACAACCAGTCGCATCACACAGTGCCCAACTTTTTTCATCAGAGCCCGAAAATTTTGAATCATCGCATGTGTTACAGCAACAGCCGGATACGATAGGTAACAGCACCCCGTTTGTTGTTTCACAACCCGTTGATCAAAAGCTTGAGATTAATGGATCTGAACCCCCAACAATTTCCAATATCACGCCTTCTTCGCCTGTGTTAAGCCAGCAACAACTGCAACAACAACAACAACAACAACAACAACAACAACAACAACAACAACAACAACAGCAACCATCATCGCCTTCAATTTATCATCAAAATGAGCCATCCTCGCATGAGGTCAATCAACAGCAGCCATCATCACCTCAGGCCACCTTCCAAACTCCATCCTCACCGCAGGTCAATTTTCAAACTCTGCCGTCATCTGAACAGTTTGTACAGGCTCCATACCAGCCACAGCCAATTTTTCATCAAAGTGAACCATCCTTTGAGAGCAATCAACAACAGCCATCATCACCTCAGGCCACCTTCCAAACTCCATCCTCACCACAGGTCAATTTTCAAACTCTGCAGTCATCTGAACAATCTCCACAGACTCCATACCCACCACAATCACAACCACAGCAACACCAAAGTTTCGACTTTCCATTGGTTCCATCTCATTCATTACCTGAAATCATTGAGCTTCCGCAACAGCAACAACCAGTTGAAGAACCTGTTTTGATAGAGTTATGAGGGTATTATACTTTGCTGCTGACAGCTACTGTCCTGACCTTTTATCTTATTATCTTTTTTGCCTAGTTTTTGACCTCTTGCTAAGAAAAACTCAAGAAGGTCAAATTATTTGTTCGATTAGTATGTATAATGTGAATGAATTTATTTAACTGAATCATGCTAATACAAATCAATCTTTTGAATTCGATGTGCCACAAGTACAGGTTAAAAAACGGCACTACCTTTGGGGTTTGTATGTTTACAATTTTTTTTAAAAACGCGATAAAACCAAAGCCAATATGTCACTCTTGAAGTTCATTGGATTATTCATATTCTCTTTTGATGCCTTTATGAAACTAGTCCCATAACTATTACGAACAAATGCGGAAAATGCCATGGCATTCATCATTTTCAAACATCAGTAATAGCAACAATAATACAGCAGATTTGACATCAACTACATTGAATTCTATACCAGATTTAGTACCGCCAACCCCAACAGTCAAAGGTGGATTGTTTTCAAGAGCGCTTAATACAATATTTGGTGAAAGGAATAGCAAGAGTGATGATATTACCAGCTCACAACATCTGCCAAGAGATATGTGGTCAAAGCAAAATTTAGAAGAAGAGATAGAGGAAGCAGAAGATACTTTCCACAGACCATCAAATCAGACAGATAGGTGGTTGTTGAATAGAAGTCATCGTAATGAAAATTTATACGATATTGATCAATTGGAGGATATGAGAACTCCAAAGAGCGAAACTAAAAGTGTGAATTGGGGAGGTTATGAAGATTGGAATGATTTGAATCGAAGTAATAGTAGTAGGGACAACAGAATATATGACTCTGATGAAGAGATAACACAAACGTTGAAAAGCTTGGATGCCTTTCGCTCAAGAAGACGCAGGCGGCAATTGGACATAGATGACGATCTTTTGCCTGGATCTTTTCCGGGCTTACCTTTCGAGGATGTCATCAATGAAAATGGCTTGAAAGAGAGTGAAGTTTTGCAGAGATATATCAATCAGACTGCCGCAACTAATAAGTTCTTGGCAGATTTACTGGAACAGCAAAGATTCGAGACAGATAATAAAAAGGAACAAACTTCGGCTTTTCTACAACTACAAAAGGATTACGCTGACGAGTTAGAAACGTCAAGACAAGTTTATGAGGGATTCAGGAGGTTGATTTTGAAATACAAAGATTTGAAAGATCAGTTGAAATTTCTTCAAAGCAAGGAGGAAAAGCCTGGAGATTCTAATGAAATTTGGAACAGTTTGGAGGATACGAAAAGATCGTTGTTGTTCAAATCAAAAAGAGTTGATGAACTTGAACGTAATTTGAAAAGAATGAGTGGACAGAGGGATGATTTCAAGTCAACTATCTTGGAGTACAAGAATCAGAATTTAAGATTGAAAACCGCAAATGACTCACTAATTAAAGATAATGAAGAGCTCAAAAAGAAAGTTGTGTCTCTTGAAAAAGACCTTGAAAAGTACCAACTATTGTCTAAAAACCAAGATGATTTGATAATGAAAGAGAAAAATAATTACATGAGGATGGAACAAGATTTAGAGAGAAAAGCTGAAATGTTCAAACTTCAGGAAAATGAATCTGCGAAGCTTTTACAAAAGGAAAACCATAACTTAAGAGGTGAGGTTTTTGACCTTAAGTTAGACAACAAGAAACTGCGAGAATTGTACGAATTTGAAATTGATTCGAAGAATAAAAGAATACAAGATTTAGAAAGATTACTTTCATTCAAAAAAATGAACAACACAAACCAACGTTTCCGTGAGGACGATGATGATTCAATATTGGCATACGCTCATCAAAGAATAGCATCGGACCCGTCGATGATGCCATCCAGGAGACCGTCTTCTTATAACGGTACAATATCAAAACCAAAACTCTCCCCCATAAAATTTAGAAGCCGACTTTTGAGGAATGACAATACTGACGAGAATACAGATTTATCGTTTGATTCAACAAACAACTTTCTGAGGACAGCTACGAGGTCGCAAAGCCTGCAATATGCAGAACCGAAAGTGAATAGATCGGTCACATCTCCATTCAGAATTTCTGACTATAAAGCTAAGGACAATTTTGATCTTCTCTCGTTGGACTTGACTGATGATTTGACTGGCTTCGATTATAAAAGAGTGAACAGACGATTACTGGGAAACGAAAAAAGGTCTTGAGACATCTTATAGGAAATACTTCAGCTGTTCGTCTGATTTTTTTATACTTATTGAACTCTTACAAACCAAATTCGCTCTTTCACACATATATATCCATAAGCTTTTATACAACTCTACTGTAGATGATTATTCCTCTCTATGTTAATAAAATGATGTATTGATTTTGGGGCTGTTTTTGAAAGAGGGCCCTTGTAAACTTTCATCACCAAAAAAAAGTGGAAAACCAAAAACAATAGTAAAATGCATGAAGTTCACGTTAACTGAACGAAATCATTGTTATCAAATATCTCGTCTCGCTGTTTTGCATTGTAAGAGTGTCTGTTTTAGTGGGGAGATTTCAAATTGAGATTTGGTAGCTGGTTTCTAATTTAAGGATATTGTCTAAACTAATTTATAGTAGGACAAATTTTGTCAGTTTGCATTCTTATTGACTCTTTTCAAATCTGGTGAATCAAAGTTAGCACTCATTCCATATCGTCAAACTACATATTGATGGCACCTTCAGTTGCGAGCTCATCTGGGGTCTCGACACCAGTTAATGGTGGGATATCTCAGCCTATAAAAAATGGAAGTGTTAAACCCATATTGCAGATATCATCACGGAGAATAGATTTGGAAAAGTTGGTTGTCGAATTTCAAAAGAAGTTGGGAGAAAACTGGGATAAGTATCAATCACTGCTTTGCTTGTTTTTGGTTGGAAAATTGTCGAGATATGAATTACAAGATGTATTGGATGCGGTATTGGATAAGCATACAACCAGAATGCACAATCAGTTACTATTGGCGAACTTGGCAAATTCATTGAGAGATGGTCCGACGGTTGGATTATCATCTTTTGGATTTGGTGGTTCAGTTTCAAAGAAGCAGAAAAGAAAAACTTCATCACAGTATGAGAAAATCAAGAAAGACATCATGGCGTTACCTCCTAGAGAGAGGAGAAGATTGAAATCAATCACCAGAGAGTCTGGTAAGAAATACATGGTTCCTTCAGCTATGACAATGACGCGTCAATCGTTATTACCAAAAGTTCCTATGATGGTTAACAAAGATAGTCATAATAATTTAACAAATCAAAAAATCCAAGAGAGTCATAATCAATGGTCACTGGATGTACTACGCGGTATTCAAACATCCTTATGTACAGAGACATTTTCTTTACCCGAAGTTGATAATTTGAGAGTTAGGATGTTGGGAATAATGAGAGAGAGCGGATTGATTGGAAGTATAGATGACAAAGCAATTCAAGTGATGCTAGTTGGATTAGAAGCGCATTTGAAATCTCTAGTGGAATCAGCTATTGATGTCGCTAAATATAGAAAGCACAAATATAACAGCAATGAATTATTGGAAGTTTCAGCAACATCATCGAAACAAATTATAAAGAAGGTCAAAAGGGCACCAGATCGAAAAATAACACTTACACTAGACGACATGTATGATACTTTGGAGCAGCTACCACATTTGATCGATGCTGGAGGACCAAGCTTAAGATTATCAAACTCAATGTTACAAAACGATGATATGATAGACGATAGCTACGGTATTCCTGAACTACTAAAGCCAAAGGAGGAGGTTTTCGGAAGAAGTTTTTCATCAAAATCACCATTGAAGCCATCTTCAACATCAGAAACAGTGTTGAATAAAGTATCACCAAAGTCTGAACCAGCTGAACAGACAGTAGCTCGTAATGAAGCCAGTCAATTAGCTACTAATGGGGCGGGGAAGGTGAATGGTACAATTAAGCAAGAAGAAGTTTCAGTGAAGAAAAGTGAATATGGAAGCAGAGATGAGTTGAACTGGTTAATTCATGATCTTTTAACTTCATGATGAGCTCTCCTTGAAGGTATTTTTTTTCTCATTTTCAACTTTTGTCAATGTCCACCACAACGAAATTTCAATTCAAATAATCTACTGTCTTTCATCCTGAATATTTTTTATTTTTCAGGTACTTTGAATGGAAAGATTCTTTTTATTTTCAGTCTTTGCATCTCATGTTTTAATATTTTAGTATGTACTACTATATCGGTTTTCTCATATATTTATAAGCGTCAGAGCCTATTTTTTCTTTCTTGATGCTATTTTACTCAACTTTGTACTTTTAAAATATATCCAATTCCCCATATATGCACAAAATAACAGAAATTGAGAAAAAAAACGATATACAATCAAGCACATTCTAAAAAGGGAGCTCATCAATATCTAGAGATTTTCTTCAGAGAGGGAGAAAAGGTTTTGTTGATTCTCTCCGCAACAAGTAGCCATTCCTGAAAGTCGTCAGCGTTTTCAGCCAAGTTAACCAAAGATATGGACTTCGTATAGTTGTAGATAAAATTCAAAACCTTGCTAGCTGTATCATTCTCAGCAAGTGCCGATATCAGATTGAGTAAAGCTGCTGGAGTCATATTCGGAGACACATTCAAGTAGTTAATAGATGAGTCAACAGTTGCCGATGTTCTCGAGTTCACGCCTGAAATTTGAACTTTTGACCATCTTATCAATGGGGTTGTAATATTGTTTGGTATTTCTCTCAGAAATTCTTTTGAAGAGTTTGGTGTAAGTGTCATTTTTGAACTCTTCAACTCCACTACACTTTTGGAATCATCTTCCAGGAACTTCAACAATTCGCTTGTAATGTTTCTCGAATTCAGGCTTAATAAGTCTGCCACTTCAAAGTTATCAGCTATTGAAACGCATTGTAAAGACGAATTGAAGGTCCAATCTGCTGATGAAAACTTGGCCTTTGTTTCAAGCTTATGTTGTAAATTCTCCAAGTTCGATTGAAAGCACTGATGGATGTAATCATCGGGTATTAGCTGATTTCCAAAAGCTATGATGGAAACAGACAATCCAAGTAAAGAATCCTCAACTAGACATTGGGTATCTTGAATAAATTCAGTACCTCCAGCTATGGTATTCAAATAAATTCTGTTGAACTTGTAACTTCTATTCGTTGTTGAAATTTTTTGTTTCTCAACCTCATCAGAATCGTATTCCACCTTGAATGGACCCGACAAGTTCAAATAAACTCTCAACCTACCTGTCAAATCTTCTATCTGATGGTTAATTCTTCTTCTCTTCAGACTTTCGATATCCAACTTTCTTTTCTCACCTGAAAACAAATCATCCAATTTCTGTAATTCTTGACCAACTTCAGCCTGAACTCTCATTTGGGACTCCAAATCTAGTCTAGCAGAATTGATTGCGACCGTTTTCTCTTGAATTTGAACTTCGTAATATGAAAAGAAGTCAGACAACTGTGTAAGCTTTGTTTTCTGTTCATCCATTTTCGTATTTGATTTTACTTTGAGATCATTTAACAGTAAGAGTTCCCCAGTCAATTTATCGAACTCAACCTTGCTGGACTCTGACTTTAACTTTATATCTTCCAATGACTTCTCACTTTTTAAGACTTCCTCTTCAAATATAGCTTCTTTATCAACAAGTATACTGTTCAATTTTCCCTTCAACTCATTTGTCAAACTGTCAAGCTGTATAGATAAGTCCCGTAACTTATTTTGTAAGTTGGTGATTTCAAGGGCCGCCTCATTATCATTGTAATTGTTCAGAATATCAGCTTCCTTCTGTAACTCGGATTTGGAATTTGCAAAGTCTATGTCACATTCGGTCTTCAACTTCTTCTTATTCAACTGATACACCTTCTTTTGATGTACATAATTATCATTCAACCTACCAGATTCATGCTCTAAAATGGAGTTAATTTGATCTATTTGCATTTCGATGGTATAAGTTTGGTCTTTAAAATGCTCAGCCTTCAATCTGTTATGCTTACATTGTTTCTCCAATTCATCCACCTTATTCTTGAGATTGTTGATATCTCTTGAGAACTGACTCGCTTTTAGCTGATACTCGGTTTCTTGCTTCTCAAACATTCTTTGATACTTTTTGATCTTGTCATCCAACGTCATCACAACCTCTTGATCTGTGTTCCTCTCGGGCGTTAAAAGCCCAGAGCTTAGCCTGGCACTTTCTAGCGCATCCTTGTTTGTAAGTACTGTTCTTTTCTGTGTTAATGGGTTGCTGGGAAGTCTCATTCTGGTTTTATTTTTCATTTTATCGGCAGAGAATGGTGGAATTTGTGAGTTTGTAATGGTCGCAGGCATTTTTAGCGTCGATGTGGTTATAAGAGCTTTGCTGTTAGACCCAGGAACTAGCTCACCTAATATGTTGCGTTTTTTACTGGTCCGGCTAGGAATTGCAAACTGTTTTTGTGAAAGATTTGACATTTTGACTTGAGGTTACTTTTTCAACTATGTGACGTATAGTTTTCTCAATATTGGTGGTGTAAACAAACAGCAAATACTAGTACCATCAATCGGTGATTTTAAAGTTTTCAGAATCGAAATGCTAATGATTTCAATATATTCATTGGCTTCAGCAATGCTTCTTACACTTGATTCAAGTATATACTTCAAGTGGTAAACAAAGAAATACGCGAAACATTCGGTCGTGCTCTGCAACACCAAAACCTCATATTTGGCTACCTCAATTCACAGAGGACGATACTTGTTAGTAAAAGTGTCGAGGTTGAGGTGCTGTATGATTGAAGCTTTAATTAATGTATGATCTTGACTGGTTGTAGAATTGGATCAAGAGTGTGATATCAAAATCGTTCAAACAAGAGTTGTAATTTTGGCTTTCAGATCTCGTTTCGGGATTTATCCATCAATTCTACCGGCTCCGGTTTTAATCACCCTCAGCAGAAGCTACAAGTTCGAAGAATATCAATTTTTTATATAAATATTAAGTTGTTTGAATGATCAGTGGCAAGAGATACTGAGACCTGCAATGAAAAAGAATGTAGAGACGAGATAAGCTTTGTACAGTTGTAGACCCACATGAACCTCTTCAAAGCGAACAATTTCAGCTCATATGGCATGATATCAGTCATGATGAAGACAGTATTGCAATATTTTATTTGTTGAAATCCTTTGTCTGTAAGTTTCTTGTCATCGAAGGCAATGCCACCCTTACGCCATCTATACCTTTGCTCATAAAGACTTGGCATCCCAACCTCGAGGTTTCTGTCAACCCGAATGCTAAATCCAACATGTCATTTTCGTCATCATCCGGCTCTGGAATTTCATCGTAAAACTCGGGATCCACAATAACATGGCAAGTTGAACAAGCACACGAACCACCACATGCACCTTCCATATCCAAATGATTGTCTTGGGCGATATCCAAAAGCGAGTCGCCTTCGCAAACGTCGAACGTATGTTGTGCACCATCCTTGGTTATGAATGTGACCTTCAACTCTTCGCCTGGATTTGGTTTTTTCAAATGGGCATGATTGATAATCGATGAAGTTGTGAACTGTCTCAATGATCTATTTATTACTGATGATGATGATGGTGATAATGTGGTTTTGAAAACTGGTGAAACAGCCCGAACGGACCCGGTTATTATCTTTCTGAACATCTTGATAGAGGCTTTTCCTTATAAAGCAGATCTCCTACTATTAATATTTATGGTCTTTCAAGTAAACAATCTTTAAGTCTTGTCGATTCTCTTTCGTGAAAGTGAAAAAAATGTAAAAAATTTGTTTTTCAGTCATAATTTTTTTTTTCTATTTTCCGAAAAAGACGTAATCAGTGAAAGATACTCGGGGATTGGACATAAGTTTTGTGATAAGACAGTTGGCAATAATAACAGAGAAAGAAAAAGACTTTAAAAAAGCGAATAGTTCATGAATCTAAGCAAACAATCATGATCGTCGTTTGCCATGATTTGTGAGCATTTTTTACATTTCAGCACCAACAGCATCGGGCATTTTTTCATCAACCACATCAGCAAGCTAATATAATGAGAAAAGTATTCGCAATACAGCAGCGATCGTTTCTTACTTTCAGCTCTCTCCACTTCCTGAGAATGCAATTTCTCTTGCCATGGAGAACTAGTAAGCCTGAATGCCGAATATCGAGAGTACTATTTCACCACTCAGTAGTCAATAATGCAAGTCTCAATATGTAAATAGCTTCCAAGCTTGAGGAGTTTAGCAGATCGTTTTTCAACTTTAAAAACTCTTTTTCCTTGATGACTTCCAAACAATGGGTTTGATAGTTCACATTCGAATAGGGGTTGAAATCGGCCTCTAATAAGCCCTTTGCCAAGTTGAAATCTTTGGACATATTCAAATCGCGGGGTGGTGAGGACAAAGAACCAAAAGACAAGTTGCTCATCAAGGGGTCTAATAAATTTTCATTGTAGCTCATCAAATCCTTGAAGCCATAAAGCTGCTCAGTTGTGGAGCTCAAAAATAGAGAAGATGTTTCACCTGTTTGCGAATTTTGCTCATGCAGTGTCTGAAAGTGTTGTTCTGCTTTGTTGTTTACTGAACTACCATGTGGGAAATTCTCTGGTTTCAAATAAGTATCACAAAAGCTCTCAACGGGAGTCTCCTCGATCATTGTGACTTTTCTTCTTTTGAAAATTAACAGATGCAAAGAAGCCTTATCCATCGATTTGATATCCATCATTTCGTTATCCTTGTTCAAAACACCGTAATCACTAATTTCTTGTTTTCTCATTGGTTCAGTAAAAACAATTTCTGTTTGTAACATTTTTCTTCTAATTCCAAAGAATTTGAAAACCCTACAGAGATATACAATTTGACCTTTCAAAAGCTCATCATCTTCGTCACTGTGCAAAGAGTCAAAGTTAAAAACATTTGGGGTATTTAGTGCTGAGTGAATCACGTTGCCAGTAAATGGTAACCCAAAATAAAATTGAGATTCAGGAAACAACGCATTCAAATTTTGGGATAATGCTATGAAGTAGCAGTATAAAACCCTTTCCAATAACGAACTTGTATTATAAGCCGGGGTAATGAGATTGAAAAACTTTGAAGGTAGAATACAATACCATTTGTTCAAAATTTTATACATGAACAGCGGAGAATAATCAGATACTCTGTCATGATTCAGTTTGGTATGGTCTAAATCTTCAATCAAATTCTTCAAAAAGTCAAATAGGGTGTGATACATTCTTGAATTCGAATTATTCATCCTGCAATTCGATAGTTTGCCCAAATTTGTGAATAGTTCTTTCAATGAATTTGGAAAATAAGCTGGGGTGTAAATGGAGCCAAAGTTGAAGACGACGTATTCGGCAAATTGCTTCATTGGAGCTGATATGGCTGAAGCTTCTGATTTCATAGTTGAAAACACATTGGATAACAATGCCACTGTGCCACTTGCAAAGTTGGAAAATTCATCAAATCCATCTTCTTCATAGATACCGCACGCAATTAGCCAGAAATTTGAACTCATCAAATATTCAATTTGATTATCTGAAATCAAGGAAAAGTTCGTTACATAATTTTGTACTGAAGATATACAATCCCCAAAATTTTTCATCATCACCAAATTCAAAGTTTTGCTAATTTTGAGATTTAAGATGGCATCATCAGAAAAAATCACTGAATCGGCATAGTTATTAACTTTTACATTCTTCTTATAATAATCGATTGATAATCGTATAAATGTGCTCCATAAAACCAAGATACTTGGAGCTAGTATGATACATTTCAGGGAAAATGTGTGATATACATCCTGCATACTTTGTGTCTTTCCTTTGTGAGCCTGTTCTTTTCTAATATGGACATAAAATTCAAAGCATCGCTGGTAGTGATTGGTCTTATTGCAATAAATATTCACATTTGTTTTTTTGTGAGAGCTGAATTCATTCAATGCTTTGGGTTTCCTATCCCCCGTGCTTGCCATTGGTGAGGTTGCAGGGGTCTTCAATCCGATCGGTGAGCTTGAGGGTGAAATTGTAGATGATTCTGGACTTTGTTCTGCCCCTGGATGTTGATACAACAGTCGATGATGTTTCGTCTGCTGCTTGAAGTACCTTCTCTTTTCTCGTTCATCCTTTAGTTCTTCATTTTTTTTCTCTTCTTCTATCCTCGCTTCCAAGAGTTTGTGCTCCTCAGTTGAAAGCGATAGGTATGAGCATGGTAGTATTGGATGAACTACAGGAGCTTTGGTTTGAGATAGTTTGGCACAATTTGAGCATTGCGGTAGCTCTTGACCACACTTTATTCTTCTTCGCTTACAGTTGTGACAGCCATTTCGGGAGTTTCGGTGCTTCTTTCTTGTCTGTCGCTGTTGGTTCATCTCTGGTTGCGTTGAACTAGAGTTATCATAAGAATATTGACACATCTTTTGAGATGAAGTTGATTGAGTGAGACTTGGATGATTATCAATTTCCATATGATTTTACTACCGATCAATTGAAGTTAATGTACTTTTCTGCCAAATTTCAACTGAAATGCGGTCCACGGCACTTTTTCTTAAACCCGTAGAAGCAACGAACCAGAACAAATTGCTAGTTTACTAGAAGAATTTGCAATTTACAAGTTATATTCAGTTTCATACTTTCTAATCATTTATATATTCAAATGAAAACTCTCACCTCATGGCAAAGCGGGCTCAAGTGCCAGCGCAATGGGCTTTGGAGACCAAGAAAAAAAAATTACCAGTCTGAAAGATTATAACTTCAAAAAATGCAAGCCCATCTCGACTTCCTTATTGAAACCTGTTGCTAGTTATAAACCGAGATTCTTAGCAAGATGAGCAGCATGTTCCTCGACAAAACTTGAAACGAAATAGTAAGAGTGATCGTAACCTTCTTCCCAATTAACCGATATTTTGTCTTCGACGATAGTACCCTTTGCAGCCTCGACGATCAAGTCTGTTTTGAGCTCCTCTTTGAACGGATCCGAAGTTCCAATATGGATCAAAATGTCCTTGGTTGGGCCATCGTAGTTCTTGATCAACTTCAACAAATCATACTGGTCCCAATTGGATCTTTCACCAAGATAAGTCTTCAACGACAACTCACTCCATGTATTTGCGTAAATGTTAGCCTGTGGAGAGAACGCTGAAGTTGAAAGGTACTTGCCTGGGTATTTGAAGTACAACATTAATGCAGCGTAACCGCCCACTGAATGGCCGGAGAGAGCAATCTTGTTGAAGTCCAAATTCTTCAAGTATGATGCTAAGGCTTCTGGTAACTCTTCGGTGACGTAGGAGTGCATGTTGTAATGCTTCTTCCATGGCTCCTCGGTAGCATTGACGTAGTAGCCAGCACCAGTCCCCATGTACCAGAAATCATCCTCAGACGCAACCCCAGCACCTCTTGGAGAAGTGTCAGGATAGACGATGGCAAACCCATATTTGTTGGCATAAGGCAGCCAGAATCCCTTCTCAGCAGCATTGTTCTCCGTGCACGTTAACCCTGACAAGTACAACAAGACCGGTAACTTTTCATCTGGCTTGCTGTAGTACTGCGGTGGGAGATAAACGTTCAAGTTCATCTTGGTTTGGGTTGAGCTGGACTCATGCGACAACTTCAAGAGTTTACCACCAAAAGTTGCGACCGTTGCGTTGACTGTAAACGACATGCTTATTTGAATAATACTAGTTCAAGACCGTGAAATAATTTCGACAAACTAATTATATCCAATTCTTACTGATAAGTTCTAATCTCTCGACAGGCCGGCCGTCTTTTGATTCTGTTATATACTCTCTACACCGGATCTTCACCATAACTTCCTAACAGGGTAATGATATCCATTCCGCTGTTTTTGCAAAAAGTAGTTCATTCCAGGCTCAAAACCCAAATGCGGAGTTTTGCTTACGTAAGGGCTTATTAAAGGCATTATGTAATCACTATTGTGCTGACAACGTTTCGATGGCCCTCAGCGAAACTCATTAGTAGGTTGGTTGTTGGTGGTTGGCAGTTCAAAGAATCAGCTTCTTCAGCAAAAGAGGCCACATATGGTTCTGGATGAGAGTGTTGCTTTACCGTACACAACTAGAGTGTTACTACAGTTCCCCCAAATGTAACCAATCTGATAAGCTGAACTGACCAGATTTGGTTCGATATGCATAGAGCTTCTATCCTGTATTCGAGAACGATCAACGACAATTACACGATGGTGCCCCTTTTTCCCCTTTTTCTGGCTCGCGGGAAAACGTCACTGATACCTTTTGGCAAGACAAAGATCGTCTGCGTAGTGTCGATTGGCCAGAAGTCAGGTCTCGTAGCCAAAGCTTTCGAGCAATCTAAGGTATACCGACATCACCAAACTGACTTCGAAAGTGTACTTTTTCTCTACGGGAGAGCAGTAAAGGCAGCCAACCGGCTGCTGTGGTGGCAGCACAGTAGCTGGGCTACCGTAACGCAAACCGCTTGAGTTGAACAACCCATTTTTTTCCCCGAAGGCCGTTTACATATCCAGGTGGTGGTTGAAACCCAAGTTCTAAGCCTTTTGAGAAATTTATCTATTTTTATACTCCTTGGAAGCTTTGAGTCTTAGAGTAGGTTTGGCATAATAAGGAGAACGACTTAGCCACTCGTACAAAAAAATTTTCCTTTTCGTGCAATTTCCCACAAATTTTTATAAAAAACACGTTAAAAGCCAGTATATATGGTTTAATTCTTCATTAGTCTTCATAGCACCAACCCTAGCAGATTCACCTTCATCCAAAACTACAAGATGGGATTCCTCAGTAAAAAAAAGTCAGTCAGCTCGAACGGTTCAGGTGGACATGAACCTATGAACAAGATAACAAAGGCGGATGAAGCTCATTTCAAGATGAGATCACAAAACGTTCATGACCCAATCTTGTCCGCCGTCAATGAGTTGCAACCATTCGAAGATAACGCAGCAGTCAACCACAACCGTATGTCATCATTGAGTGACACCTCAAAGTTGCATTTGAAGGACATTTTTGGTAACCCGATTGTTCTGCCGGATGTTTCCAATCCAACCAGAGCCAGAGATGAAAGACCGATGGACACTATCAGGTCATTCGAGTATGCCATCACAGGTGACAACCAGTACAAACAGCAATTAGAGAGTTCACAGTTGGGCTGGAGAGTCAGGCAGGATTTCTATAACAATAACCTCGGAGGAGGAAGTAACTACAACGGAAACGATGCTTATGGCCAGCAACAGCAATCATCAAACATCATTTCATTTGGTGGTGCTGAGCAAGGTGTCTATACAGCACCTGAACCAAAAGAAGCCGAAAGCAAAAAGAAGAAGAGAGGTTTGTTTGGTAAAAAGAAAAAGTAAGCTTTGAAAAAATAACGTTCGTTTGCAGTCAGTTTCACTCTTGTATTTTTCCTATTTATTCATTAGAGGTATTCTTGATTGGTGGAGTGATATCAGGCTGTTTTGTAAACTTGTTTGCTTCTCGGGCGAATGAACATCAACATGGTGAGTTCCATCAAACGGAGTTGGCATTATCATATCAAAAAGTGAAAAAAACTTGACTTCTTTCATCAACTATCTTTATCTTCCCGAACCTTCTGTTGTATTATTTTCCTGCTTTTGAAAGCTTGCATTTATCTCTGTTATTTTTATGTGTTTCTGTTTGTTTTCTATTTTGGGTATGTGTTTTGTTCTTTTCTATATCAAATTTCTTTTCTTAAAATGTATATTTCGACTTTGCTTCTTACTTCCTTAAAACAACGAGATACTAGAATCGGCAAATGTTGAGGTTATAGCTTTGAGTTGATACTCATTCGGTTTAGTGATTTAGTATATGACGTACTGTGGACTGAGTTCAAGTTATTCTTTTCATAACAGCTCCGTGTGCCCAACCTTTATCTCTTTCAATAAATATAAAGCAACCAATCAGAATTAATTATTAAACAGCAAAAAAAACACTGCTGAAGCTGAAGACATACTTGATGACATCTTAATATATGCAATATATCAGAAATATCGTAGGAATAAATATATGGTATAGGAAGATGGTAATTAAAAAAAATAGAGAGAGCAGCGACAATAAAAGTATAACAAAAAAGTGAAAAGACAACAAAAAGAAATAAAACTCCAAGATTAACTTTAAGTGGGACCCTAATATTGATAATAGAAAAAGAAGAAAGTTTTGCAAAGCCTAATACTCACCATCTTCTTCTTCATCATTTGAATCATTACCCACTTCGATATAATCTTGTTCCAAAGCAGCTAAATCCTCTCTTGCCTCAGTAAACTCGCCTTCTTCCATACCCTCACCAACATACCAATGAACAAATGCTCTCTTCTTGTACATCAAATCAAACTTTTCAGTCAATCTTGACCATGCATCAACAATAGCTGTAGTATTACTTAATACACATACAGCTCTTGAACTAGCAGCCATATCACTATCTGGGACAAATTGCGGTGGTTGATAGCAAATACCAACTTTGAAACCTGTTGGACACCACTTAACTAATTGAACAGACTTTCTTTGCTTGATTGAAGCAATAGCTTGTTGAACATCTCTGTTTACAACATCACCACGGTATAACAAACACGAAGCCATATACTTTCCTTGAGCAGGGTCACATTTAACCATTTGATTGCTTGGTTCGAAACATGCATTCGTGATTTCGGAAACAGATGATGATTGATGATGTGCCTTAACTGGTGATAAAACAGGAGCATATGAAACCAATGGGAAATGAATTCTTGGGAATGGAACCAAATTGGTTTGGAATTCGTTCAAGTCAACATTCAATGAACCACTGAATCTCAATGAAGCTGTAACTGAAGAGACAACTTGTGCAATCATTCTGTTCAAGTTATCAAATGATGGTCTGGCAATATCCAAGTTTCTACGACACATATCATAAATGGCTTCATTGTCAACCATGAATGTACAGTCTGAATGTTCCAAAGTGGTGTGGGTAGTCAATACAGAGTTATAAGGCTCAACAACTGAGGTCGAGACTTGAGGTGCTGGATAAACAGCAAATTCCAACTTTGACTTCTTACCAAAATCAATAGCCAACTCTTCCAACAACAATGAACCAAACCCAGAACCGGTACCACCACCAAAAGAATGTGTGAACAAAAAACCTTGTAATCCGTCACAACTATCAGCCATCTTTCTTAACCTTTCAGTGACTGGCTCGATCAATTCTCTACCCACAGTATAATGCCCTCTAGCGTAGTTATTAGCAGCATCTTCTTTACCAGAAACAAGCTGTTCTGGATGAAACAAATCCTTGTATTTACCTGTTCTTACTTCATCAATGACATTTGGCTCCAAATCAACGTATAAAGTACGAGGAACATACTTACCAGCTCCTACAAAGTAAAGTGAATGAAAAAAAACACTTGGGGTTAGTATTTACGCGTTTTTGAACCACTACTTTCCAAAAAGCAGTGATGATTGGGTATACACATACTTGTCTCGTTGAAAAACGTTGAGAAACCTTCGTCTCCAATAGGTTTTTCCAATCCTTCTTGTAAGTTACCAGAAGGGTCAATACCGTGTTCGAGGCAATACAACTCCCAACAAGAATTACCGATTTGACAACCAGCTTGTCCGACATTAACTGAAATAACTTCTCTCATTATATGGATATAGGCTGTCTATTTATCGCTTTAAACTATTGAGATGATCTATCTTAAGTCCACTTAGTGGTGGCGGTTATTAAACTGGATCTTTTGTTTATGTTTTTTTTTCAAAACCCTTTTGTTTACAAGAATACAAATTTCCGGGGCTCTAAACCATCTTAAACCTCAAATAGGAAATAATACATTTAGAGAATGGCACACGTCCGCCATTCAAGTGGAATGTTGGATCTGTGTCTCTGTTGATTGACCTCTGCTCAGCAGTATTTGATTTTGTATTTATTTACCATTCAGATACAATAAGAAGTTCTGTGTCAGGGTAATTTTAGACGTTCAACTCTGAACTGGTACCGGGCATGACACTTGAAACAACTAGAACGCTCATGCAGTGGAACTTGAACGGATATGAGAGTTCCAGTAAGTTTAGAACCCCATGTAGTAGGTTTAGCTCAAGTATATGCAAAACTTCAGCTTGCTGAATCTTTTTGGAAAGCAAATAGCGGTTAAAAATGAAAAGTGATTCGTTTCTTTGCTTTGAATGAGAGGTTTGGGGGTTGCTACCAGATATTGCGTCCGAAACTCTTGTCTTCCGACTTTGGAGTATATCTTGCGCGGAAATGGCTTTCCTGATGAACAATCACTGCCCACCTGATATAAAGTTGGCCAGTAATAAAATGTTGAACAATAGGTGCTACTCCTGCTGTGGTTCTGGAGAATAACGGCTAAAAGATAAGGTTAGTTTATCTTCCCTTAGCGGCTGCTTATTTTATCGTAGAGTAGAGTCACTGGGCTGCATAAACAGTGCTATCGCAACAGTATAAAAAACATAATATATCTCTGAATGTATATATGTATTTGTATATATGTATATGTATATATGTATATGTATATATATTCACAAATCACGCAGATTTTGCAACCTATAACCTTCATTTTGGAATCAAACAAAAATGTCAAGTACTAGCTCAAAATTCACCATCAGACCAATTCAAGAAGCAGATAAAGAAGAATGGATTGGCCTATGGTGCGGTCCAAAGAGTTATTTGGTTTTCTATGAAGCAAGCGTATCAGACGAAACCACAGAAACTTTATTCAAGAGATTTTTCGATCCTGAGGTGAAAACTTGGGCAGCCGTGGCCGTTGACAATTCAGACGGTAAATTGATTGGAATTGTCCATTACGTTAGTCAAGCTCATACCTGGGATATCAAGGACCGCATTTATTTGAACGACTTATTCGTCAGTAGTGAGTCAAGATTGGGTGGTGTTGGTAGAGGGTTAATCGAGTACGTCTATGACAGAGCTGATGAGTTGGGTACCCCCAATGTTTACTGGAATACTCGATTCGATAATCACAGAGCCCAAATGTTGTACACCAAGGTTGGTGTAAAGGTTGGATCCTTGATGTATAAAAGACCAATTTGAATTCTCCCCTTCCGCCAATGTTCAAAGTCTATTTGGTGACTTGGAGTCTGTCTCTCTTTTTGGTAAATTTATGCAAATGAGCCTTGATCAACGCTAGTTTCTATCACAGTAAGCATTTAGGTATAGCCCCTCAAAAAAATTTATCCCAAAATTCTTGAATTGCCAATAAAACGTAATATTCTCATATGAGTCAGACTCCGTTTGAACTTATAAGAGCAATAGTTCTAAGAAACTTGCATGTACACACTCTTTCGGTTGTTGTGTTCCTTGCTTTATTTCTCCATTCCGCGGTTCAAATTTGTAGGGAAAGGCATCCCTTCTACAATCATAAGTGTAAACCTACAACCAAAAATAAAGGCGAGGGCTATGATGCAAATATAGATATAGATGCAAATCTCCTAGGATTTGTATTCTTTTTCAAAATATCAGAAGCTGCATTGAAAAAAGGGATCAAAATCGTTGTTTATGGAGGATGACAGAAGAAGCGATAAACAAGAAACCGCCTGTATTCACCGTTAGACCCATCAAAGAGAGTGACAAAGACCAATGGCTCAAAGCGAGGATGCTCCAAAATAAGACTTTGTCGGTATCGAACAAAAAGATATTTTATGATTACAAAAAAGTGCTCTTTGACAGAATCATCGATCCTGAATGTCCCACTTGGTCGAATGCAGCTGTCAGTGAGGGGGTGTTGGTGGGCTATATCAACTTCTCAGCTGAGATGCAGAATAACGAAAAAGTTATTCGTATCAACGATTTGTTTGTGTTGAGAAATTCAGAGGTGGAGAAGAACATAACACAAGAGTTGGTCGGGTCTGTGTATCAAGCAGCCAAGGCGTTACGTGCAGCCAGAGTTTACAGGCTCACAGATAGTGCTGTACCGCCCAGAATTGAGATGTTTCGCGACAAAACAAATTAGAGCTGGACAAAAAGTACACGTTGTTGACAGATTGGACTTGAGCAGACATAGAAGCAGCAAAACAATAAGTTTTGCAAAGCTGGAAGAAGCCAAGTCGTGTCTGTTTTCAACCTCCCAGGCCTCTTCCCCTGACTTGGGAGACAACCGTGGACAGCGCAAACGAAACAAGTGACTGGAAACCCATCAACCACTGGGTTTTCGTCCTTGTGCGACCTGGCATGCCTGTGTCATCAGCAAGAAGTGGTGTGTCCATCGGAGGGGGGGGGCGAACTCAACATGCCAACGACCTCAACTTCTTCCCCGAATCAGTCTGTTCATGGTGACAAGATCTCTACTTTTTCTTTTTTCGCATGGACCACGAAGTGAATCGATCGATACAGCACGATGGATACCGGATGCGGCCATCACTTACACACACACAGAGAGAGAGAGAGAGAGAGTTGCTAAATATAATACCACAACATAAGAAACCGCCAAATTGAAATTTGAGCCCATACCACAAGTTTGCCGAGAACCTAAAACCTTCTACATTTGCCCTCCCTTTTTCCAAGAATCACCCAATACCAAACAGCTCTTCGAATTCCATCAAGCTAAACACCGCCAACTATGAGACTAATTCATATCTTTTGGGGGGTGGAGAAAAAAAAATGGTTTCTCTCGCCTTTGGTTTAATGGCACTCACAGGTACTCACAAAACTTAGGATTCATACTTTCCACAACCCAGATACCACTCGCCGATACTCTATACTATGATCTGGTTGGATCCAACTTCAAAGTCTAAAGTTCAAATCCAGTTTGGTTTGGACAGCTTGACCTTGACTGTTTGTTGTTGACCGTTTTCAGAAGTCCAGCCCCCCTCTTGAGGTATGAACTTAAGGCGAACATTGAATTAGTTTGAAACAAAAATCTCTCGTGTTTTATGTTTTTTTTTTTTCCGAAACCTTTTGGAGACTATAACAGGGGACGAGAAAAGAAAGGTTACACTACAATAGAAATTGCGACAGGTACGATTTAGCCGCGAGTGTGTATTTGGGTGTTGGATTGGGAGTTGGATTGGGAGTTGGATTGGGAGTTGGATTGGGAGTTGGATTGGGTGGTGGATTGTTTGTTGATTTAGTCAATTTGTGTGTCAACTTGTGTGTAAACTTGTTTGTCAATTTGTGTGCCTTTTGTTAGTCAATTTGTTAGCCAATTCGTTAGCCAATTCGTTAGCCAGTTTGCCAACTTAGCCAGTTACAAAATAAGAGCAAGGCAGAGGCAAAGACAAAGACAAAGGCATAGACAAGGCGACAGCAGACCAAATGGATTAACTCTTGGGTGAATCAGCTTTGACCTGTTTATGTTTAAACTTGTAGATTATTAATTAAGAAAGCAGTATTAGCTACCTGAAAGAATGTGAAAGAAGAATAAAAAATGTAGAAACAACGAAGGAAAGAACGAAGGAAGGAAAGAAAGAAAAATGAATCGAGACGAGCTGATATAATGATATTGATACAATGACTTACAGATTTTTTTAAATTTATGCTCTAATAGAATCCACATTGGTTAGGATACTGTCTATCATCCAATGGTTGAGGAATAATGCCAGCATTAACCAATCTCTTGAAGTCCCACTCTAAGGAGGCTTCCGTCTTGAAACACCAAAATGCATAACCTGCATTTTTGCCGTAGACAAAGGCATCCAATTGGGCTTCGACGTACTTTCTAGAGTTTGCAATATCGTCAGTCGACCAGTTGGCGATATCCTGTTTACCTTCACACGAACCAAAGTAGGTGTCGCTGGAGAAGGAGGCGTCCCACCTTGCACCTCTGTTAACACCGTTCAACAAAGGCGAACAGTCGGTCAAAGCAGCGGTCCACTCACCGTTGACGGACCAATGGTACTCGTTATTCGAATCGGAACCCCAGGCACACGCAATGGAGATTTTCTCATCGATCGTTGTGCCCAACTCGCCAGTTGAGAAAACTTGGTAGTGATGGTGGTCCAAGACTACGTTCCAGTAGCCTGAGTCAACGGTCAAGCTGCTGTCCCAGTAGTTCATCAGTTCGAAAGCATCGTGGAAGATAACAGCATTATCACCTTGTGATCTGACTGACTGGTAGCCCGAGTCGTAGTATGACTTGACCTGATCCATGTCCAACGACGATCCCAAAGGCTCGTTCACCAACTCGATACCGATAACAACGTCTTCGTATGTGGAGCCTCCGTATTTCTCGGAAATGTACTCAATGATATCAAGGGACGTTTGCACAAACCCTTCACCGCTTTGCCAGTCGATCGTATCTCTCAACCCACTGTTGTCGAACCCGTTTTGCGAGCCTGGGACACCGTGCAAGTCGACCCAGGCGTACAACCCGCTCGATCTGCACCACTCCAAGGCCTGGTCCAAGTACAGCTCTTGGCCCTGGATATAATCATCCGAGCTGACCTTCTGGAAAGCCCAGTACCCGATTGGGATTCTGACGAAATTCAAACCGTAGTTTTTGATATCGATGAAGTCCTGTTCTGTGTAGAACGACGAGTAGTGTGCGTCCAAGACCGACTCAGAGTTCAGAGCTTTCAACGTGCCGTGCAAATGGAACTCGTCAACCACGTCTGGGTATGGGGTGAAGAGCGATGGTGTGATGTATGGTTCCAAAACCAACCACCCTCCAATGTTCACACCCAAAAGCTTTCTCGAGCTGTAGTCAAACGCCAACGACTTCTTGGTCAATCTCTCATTGGTCTTCAAAGGTAAAGCGAGCGAGGTGTTTATGATCAATATCAACAATATTGAGAATAATCGGGTTACTGAATACATCGTTAATAGTGCTGAGCCAGAACCTTTCCAACAACTCGGTAACAACTTGCTGGGCATCTCGTCACAAACAAATCACATCTGGATTTCCATATCAATTTATACATCCTGACATGAATCTATTACAAGAGCTAAAATTAGACAAAGGGGGAAGTCTGCAGTCTGTCAATAGGGAAAGGGCAGATGTCCGATTTGAAATTCAGATATCAGAGGAGGCGCGTTTTGATTCCTATAAGTGAGTGAGCGAGCGAACGAACAAACGAACTAACGACCAGGATCAGGACCAGGAGCAAGGCCAACAGCCCAGGGTGGGAAGAACTACAACTGGTCTGCTCCGTGTATGTTGCTTCGACTGTGGTCAGTTGTCTTGGGAAAAGCTCTGTGCAGTACCAGGCTGTCCATCGCTCGTATCCATACAATCGTGGGGTGGGTGGTGTGTACTGTGAGTCTTGCTATCTTTGGTGATACTTTCTTTTTTTCTTTTTCTTTTTTGTTATGGAATTTCAACTCGAGTAAACCTACCAGCGGTTGTTGAGTGCCTTGGATCTCTCTCTCTTTCGGTGAGTCTTTCGAGAAGCAGGCGTTCCAAACTATCCAGCTATCAGGGTGTGGCACCCCGTCTCTCTCTGGTGAGTTTATCCGCTCAATCTTAAGGTGTATGTATGTACGATGGGTAGGTGCTCAGGTCAGTCAACAGGCCAGGCAAGAGACTTGGATTTGCGATTCCTCTTTACAGGTGTGAAACATGAGACCTGGTAAAGAGCGATTTAGGCACACGGATGCGCAGAAGATACACACAAGTGTTTTACCCTATTAGAAATGTGATATCAATCGATCGGTGGTTTTCTTGCTTTTACGCACAGAAGAGGAAATAGAGAAGTTTGTTCGGGCCAAGTTTTGCATCGTCAAGTCTTTGCGGACTGGACGAGAACTATTTAGTGCAAACTCGAGAGGTGACCTACATTTTTTTCTTTTATATATCTTGTATATTGATGTGTGTGTGTGGGTGACAGTATCCACCTTCAATCTTGGTATCCAACACGCCTCAGGCATGATGGTAGCCGGTCCGTAGGCTTTGAAGGCCTCTCGCTTCCACCGAACAGATGGGAAACACAGGTCTTTGTGTAAATGCACCTTGCATGACTGATCTGATCTTTACATGTGTCTAAAAAGCGCAAGGCTTTTTCTCTACCCTTCTCTACGCATCAAATGAGAGAAGAGCTGTCAGAAAAACAGAAGCCTAATAAGCCCACCCTCAGCCATCATAAGCGTTTGAGTTCTCGTATCACTTTCGATATCTCTGGAAGCTGGGTGGCGGGCAGCACGCTTATCTCCAGCTTCAGCTCTCCGGCCTGCGTGAAGTGCCAACTGTGGAAAATTGCTGGTGTAAATATATATATACAACTGTCCGTCCCTGGCCTTCTGCCAACGCATACTCGACATCTTCCAGCTAAGATCCTGGATACTGGAATCTTAGCTGGAAGATGTCTGTTTTGCCAAACGGTAGGATAGGCAACATTACGGTCTTGCTGTTTGGGGGTATTTTCAAATGCGGGTTTTCATCAGCCTGAGTGAAAACGACTGAGAGGTGTGTATGTACATAGTCTTACGATTTGAAGAAGAAGCCTCACTATAGAGTCACTCATCTCTTAAACCACGATGATCTATTGTGAAACATATAAAATAAAACCTATTTCATGTCTCATCGTCAGTATAAATCATAATAGGACGCTGGGTAGAGTGAGTATTGAAAATAACCAAATATGGCTAAAATCCAAAACAGAAGTCGATAAATTTTCTGACAATTTTAAACAATATGTAGTTGAAATGAAAGTACCTATTATCAACACCTTTAGCTATAGCTGTACTTTTGTTCTCGAGAAATTGGCATTTACAGGATATATATATAGTAACCATAGCTCTGGGATGTTTTCATTCACTTTGTTATCTCCAGAAAATTCATCGATAAAAACAAGTTTATTAACTTTCAAAAATGATAATAATGTAACAATCAATATTTTGACTGATCCTGGTTGGGATGGTAAGTCGGACTTGTCATACTTGGATAGAGTCATACCGAGTGTGAATATCATTCTAATTTCGCATTCAAATGTTGAGTTTCTCGGAGCGTTACCAATACTTTTGATAAAGTTTCCCTTGCTATATAGTAAGATTTCGATATTCACCACCGACCCTATTACACAGCTCGGTATAAGCTCTTTGATCGAGCTATACAGATCAATTAAATTGATTGGACCGTTTAACACAAACCTATTGGAACTTTCAGATATTCAGGAGGTTTTCAAAAACTGCACTACTTTGAAACACGGTGAATCAAAAGAGTTGAACCAGTTCGATAATTTGAGAGTCTCATGCTCAAATGCTGGACACTCATTAGGTGGTTGTTTCTGGACATTGTTGAATAATTCAAACGAAAAAGTTATATATGCACCTACCTGGAACCATTCGAAGGACTCGTTCTTAAATGGTTCGAAATTAACTGATATTTCAGATTCCACACTACAAAGGCCAACAGTGATGATAACTTCAAGTGATTTGGGATCAAACATGGCATACACCAAGAAAATTGACAAGTTTTTGCAGTTGATTGATTATACCTTGGCAAGAGGTGGAAATGTGATTCTACCAACTTCAATCAGCGGAAGATTGTTAGAATTGATACATGTTGTTGATAAACATATGGAAAATAAATCGATGATTCCATTCTACTTGTTATCCCATAGTGGTACTAAGACATTGAGTCTTGCGGGCAATATGTTAGAATGGATGTCGAAAGATGTTATAAAAGAGTTTGAACAGAATAACCAAGTTCCATATGATCCAACAAGAGTTCAGTTACTAGAAGATGCCACCGAATTGTTAGCTTTGGTTGGGCCAAAAATAGTCTTTGTTGCTGATAATGACCTCAATGATGGCTCGTACTCACAGGAAGTTATAATGAAGATGAGTAACAACGAGAAGACGACAATTATATTGACTGAAATTGCCGAGTATGGATCATTGGGTTATCAATTGTATTCTATCTGGAGTGAAAATTGTTCGAAAAACAACAATGGAGCTTTAGTTGATGGTGTGGCTGTTTTATTGGACAAAGTTTTGGATTTCTCACACAGTAGAGAAGAACAATTATTTGGCGAAGAGTTGGAATTGTATACTAAAAGAATCATCAAAAGAAGAAAAGATAAAGAGATTTTAATGAAGTTTGAGCTGGAAAATGCTAAAATCATGAATAGTGAAAAATTAGGTCTTAGATTAGACGAGGATGAAGACGAGGATGAAGAAGAGGAAGAAGAAGAGAAAGATGATGAGGATGATGAAGAAGACAATAACAAGGGAGTCAATCTTACGGACTTATCAAATGGTGAAAAAAAAGAAAACTCTGACAGGACATTAGAACAGCTGCAACAAAAGGAATTAGAAGAATCCATCTTAAAGTTTGATTTTGATTTGAGACTAGTTTCAAAAAACAAACTCAAAGTTTTCCCATTTTATGGACAAACCAAAAAAGTAAAGTATGATGATTATGGTGAAGTGATTGATCCAAAAGACTTTCAGCCGAAGGAAGAGGTTGTCAAGTTCAACGGAATGAACAACAACCGAATGAGAAAGAGGGAGTTAGATTCAGAGGATGATGATGAAGACAATGAGATAGATGATGATGGAAGAAGGAAGGGAAGAAGAAGAGGTAAGCAGAGTTTCAAAGAAAGAAGACAAACAAGACAAGAACGTGAAGATCAAAAGATTTTGGATTCTTTGAACCCGTTGTTGACCCCAAGAAAGATAGTTAAACAAAGAATAAGTTCTGGGACAAGATGTGGTTTGACTTTTGTTGATTTGAGTGGTACAGTTGATTTGAGATCTTACGTCTCAATCTTGGACTCGTTCAAACCTAAAAAAATTATTTTGTTTGATTGTTTCAGCCCAACGAACTTGAACTTGATTGCAAACAATTTGACCTCAATGGGTCATGATCCGATTTTGGCAATCAGAAACAGTAAAATTGAATTGAACGATGTCATTACAACAATCGACGTGAAAATTGACGAGTCATTAGAAAAAGAACTACATTGGCAAAAGTTGAGTGATGGGTATTCTATATCGCATATTTACGGTGACTTGATCAAATTACCTCAGGATGAGGATGATTTGTCCAACAAGAACAACAAAGTGAAATATGTTTTGAAACCTATCTCGAAAGAGCTCTCGAGCAATTCTTTGTTGTCGAATAAGGAGATCACCATTGGTGACTTGAAATTATCGGAATTGAGAAAAAAATTGATCCAAATGAAATTCAAAGCTGAGTTTAAAGGTGAAGGTGTACTAGCCATTAATAACAATTTATGTCAAATCAAGAAAATCGGGGAGAGAGGAGAGTTGATCATTGATGGCAAACCAAATGACGTTTTCTATAGGGTCAGAAATTTGATCAATGATATGTTGGCCCATGTTTAAAATGCATGTTGGTAGGTTTGAGTCATTATCATGATTGAAGCGCTTGAAAATAGCAGTCGTCTACTAGAAATATGAAACTGGTAAATGGATTGAATCAACACATAATAATGATAAATAGATGTGGAGAATGGAGAATAAACTTAACATGAAAGTTGGGTAAATGAATATCCGTTCAGATCAGTTAATAAACCAAAATAAATAAATAAATAAATAAATAAATGAAAACAAAATAAAAAAATAAATAAAAGAATAAATAAAAGAATAAATAAATGAATAAATAGGTAAATGATTAGATAAATAAAGACATATGAACAAGTCATTTGGCAATTTGAGAGAACGTGCCTAAATTCTTTCTGTACGAATAGCATAATCATCGCCATCAACCAATCCCAAAGTCTTCGGGGTCAAAAACTGCCTCTTCTTGACAAATGGTGCACCAATATCTTCCTCATTAAATCCATCTCTTTCCAGGATCTCGTTTTTCATCAAAAACACCTTGTATCTTTCCAATCGGTGATGCCTACATTCCACATAATCACTCTTCAAATAGTCGCATGGCTTGTACGATTCATTCGATGCATTTGTCATACATTCTACAACTCGTTGAAATTCACTAAAACACTTGTTTGGACCACCGTGTCTACCGACTTGCTGTAAAGGAGCCATATTCAAATGCTAATATGTCGATATGGGTTGGTTTATCTGACAGCAAATAGCTATAACTTGAGATGATAATGTTTTTCTACTAAACATAGGTCAGATATTTACACGTGTATAAGGAAATGACAGATGGTAAGCCCAAGGGCGCGTCTAATCTCGTTAGATTTTTTGTATGAGTAATCTCCCATCTATAACGAGTGGGTCATCTTAACGAGTACAAAGCTCAAGATATCATCAAGTATTATAGTGTCAACCTATTCTTATCATTAATCAAACCTTGATATAACTATATGTGTTGTATCTCTTGGATTAGAATTTAAAAAACATCAAATAAAGTTTAGAGATACGACAAAGAAAATAAAAGATACAGGTAATTACGATAAAGAGATAAGAATAAAGTGTGATTTTGAAAGCAACAGAGAACATACAGCAGATAATATATCAGAAAATTTATCAGATAAGCACACGATGTCGTCCCTGAAATCAGCAAGACAGCCTCAAACTCAGCAGGAGGTTGGTATCTATGTAATAGGACCTGAGATTGGTAGAGGCTCATTTGCCAATGTTTATAAAGGTTATAACAAAGTAACCAATCAGCCTGTTGCCATCAAATCAGTATTCAGGGCAAAGTTGAAAAACAAAAAGCTATTAGAGAATCTTGAAATTGAAATATCTATTTTGAAGAACTTGAAACATCCACACATTGTTATGCTCTTAGATTGTCAACAGACTCAACAACACTTTCACCTATTTATGGAGTACTGCTCATTAGGAGACTTAAGTTACTTCATCAAAAGAAGAGATCAGTTGGTTAAAAGTCATCCTTTAATCAATTCAATACTAGAGAGATATCCGTCGCCACCAAACTCGCATGGTTTGAATAAAATTATTGTTGTTAATTTTTTGAAGCAATTGGCATCTGCTTTGGAGTTTTTGAGAGGACTGAATTTGGTTCACAGAGATATAAAGCCGCAAAACTTGTTGTTAAGTTATCCAGTTCATCAAAAACATGAGTTCGTTGATCGATCCTATGTGGGAATGTGGGAATTACCAATCCTAAAGATTGCTGATTTTGGGTTTGCTAGAATTCTACCGAGCACTTCATTGGCTGAAACTTTGTGCGGTTCGCCACTATACATGGCTCCAGAAATTTTGAGATATGAAAAGTATAATGCTAAAGCAGATCTCTGGTCGGTTGGCGCTGTATTGTATGAAATGTCAGTTGGCCATCCTCCTTTCAAAGCTGCTAATCACCTTGAGTTGTTGAAAAAGATCGAAAGGACAAAAGACAAAATCACCTTTCCTCCGGTTGCTCAAGTTGATGAGGATGTAATGAGGTTAATTTGTGGTTTGTTGAAGTGTAATCCAACTGAGAGAATGGGATTCCAAGAGTTCTTTCAGGATCCTATAATTTTGGCAGATTTGCAAAGTACTGATGAACCATTGGATGCTTCCAATTTAGATGAAAACTTGTTCATTAGTGAATATTTACCGTCGAAGGCTCATCAGGATAAGAGTAGAGGGATGAAGGAACCACAAATTAAAGAAGAGTCTTCATCACCGAATGATTCATTATTGATTCATAATAGCACAAAAAAAAAAGATACAGAGGAAAGAGTACAGCAATCAAGAAGATCTTCCCAACTGGCCCTACCTCAGCAACAACAACAACAAAGCAACTTAGCTTTTGCCTCAGAATCCTCATCCTTCTCTGTAGAAAAGGAATACGTCGTTGTTGAAAAGAGATCAGTTGAGGTTAATGCTTTGGCAGATGAGCTTCTGAATGCTGGTACTGGAGCACTTAATTTTCCGCCCTCGCAACAACAGCAGCAGCAGCAACAACAACAACAACAGCAACAACAGACTCATAATATGATTCAACAGAATCTGCTGCTGCTGATGCGTAGGTATTCATCATCATCGAGGTCGTCTTCTGGTGCATCAAACAGAAGACCTTCATTGGAGAGAAGAATATCAATTTCAATCAGTCCAACGAATGCATTGTCTAAGGCTTTAGGAGTTGCGTCAACAAGATTGTTTGGTGCTCAAAATGGTATCCCACCATACGTCAATGATACTGTTCCAATAATGAACAGCCAAAACAAGCAAATGGTTCAACATTTCAATCAATATCATACTAAAGCAACATCATCAGTGACAAATCCAGATGATGCAGACATGATATCAAATTTGGAGTCATTAGCGACTAAGGCTCATGCAATTTCATTGTTTGCAGAAATCAAATTTAGCCAATTGTTGCCATTGCCTCCATCATCGTCAGTATCCGATTCAAGTGCTATTATCGATGACGACCTAGTTGTATCAAATCATGATGATAGTTCGGATTCCTCATTGCCACCAAAAATGATTAGATCAATTTGTGACGAAGGTATCGCGTTATATATCAAAACTTTGTCACTTCTATCCAAGGCAATGAAGTTGACAACGCAATGGTGGGCAGCAAATAATTCATCACACAGACAACCTCCACCCCGCTTGATTGAATTAGTTCAATGGATAAGAGATCGCTACAATTCGGCGTTAGAGAAACTGGAGTTTTTGAGATCAAAGTTGCTAGATGTTATAACTAGGTATCAACTACCGAAGTTACAGACTCAAATAATTCCTGAAAAGATTATCTTTAATAGAGCTTTGGAAATATCAAGGAAGGCTGCTGAAGATGAGTTAAGCAATATCAATCTTTCACAGTGTGAATTAGCATATTCTACTGCGATATGGATGTTGGAGCTGGTTTTAGATGATGGTGATGATGAATATAACAATGAAGATTCCTCAAGAAGGGTTTTGGATGATGAAGATTCCATAACTGTTGAGAATTTTATAGAGAGTATCGGTAAGAGGTTAAATGTATTGAAGAGGAAGTTAGATCAGCTGCAGGATGCCGTTGATGGTGATCTGGAAACAGAGAGAGTTGAGTTTTTTTCATAATTGGCTTATCAGGTAGGATATCCAAGGGGGTATTTTTATTTTTATTGAGAATTTGTTACTTTTTTTTGGTGGGTCTTTTGGGGAAGGTTCTTGGTTTTGTTTCATCATTCTTTTTGTCTTCTTTCTCGTTTATTTTACACCTCAGTGTTTTTTTGTTAGTCTATGTTCCAGAGTTTTTTTCATTAGCTTTCTATCATGTACAATTTTGAGTCAACTAAAATACCAATTCGAATACTCAGGAAATTCATATTAAAACTTTACCTTGTCAATAAAAAACGAAAATGAAAATTGAACGGTGTCCACCGTGTTGACTATATTTATGACAGCGTCTGTCCTAGGTTGAGCTTCGCAGATATTTATAACTTCAAATGACCATTCCTTGCTGATTGTTGCATAAGGAGTTGTATGAACGGAAAAGGGATAAATAGCAACATACGGAAGATCGTTGAGAAAGACATCCCTGACACCAATGAATTAACCTCAATAACTTTTTGCTGGCGAACCTTTTCCCTTTCATCGAGATATATATTTAATTTGTCTCTTTTTAGATTACACGAGCTTTTCTTCTATCACTTATTCTAAACGGATTATATACAATCCCCTTCTAAACATTTTTTTTTTTCAAAGAGATCTGAAATACATATATTCATACAAAATGATGCATTCGTTCTAAATTATGTCTTGGTTATAGTATAAAGACTGAAATTCAATGTTTCGAATGACCAGCTAAATGTTTTGCTATAATAAATAACGTAAGATAGTATATACTGTTCTTATGAGGGAACCGTAAAGTTGGAAGGAAGAAAAGAAAATGAAGCATTGAACAAAATATCACCTGTGAAAGGACGTCACTGATGATACTCATATTGTTTGTTTTATTTCACTAAGTCTAATGATATTCAATTCACGTAACCCCTAAGATCTGTTTCAAAATGACAATACGCCTGTCTCTACGTATTTGGCTCTTGGTCAAAATAGCTGGATGCATTATAACGCCCCAAAAAAGCGATATTTTATTTTCGTAAGAAATCTGACATATATTCATATGAGTAATCTATCTATACGTGCTAACAATGTCGGTTCTGTTTAATAAAAAGTAGGCATGGAGAGAAACTGAATTAAAGATTCTACTCGGATCATAATGAAACGAATCAAAAACCCCCGAATCAGCTTATATACACTTAAGCTGCTATAAGCGAAGAAGATGACCCCTAATATCGATCTTCAACTATCACCTCCGTTGATAATCAGCAAAAAAACCAAGTCCAATCCAAGTCAATCAAAACAATCAATCATTTCTGGGGGCACTGATCCTCCGATTCCAATTTGAATTAATTAAATTTAAAACTCGAGATCGTTGATTTTTTTTTTTTTGAAAAGATGAGAATTTTATTGAATATCTATTTACCTATTATACTGTGAGAATAAGAAAAAAGGTATCAATAGTTGCTTCTTATCAAGGACCAAGAAGTTGTGAAGGAAAAAAAGAAATCATCATCAGAAAACACCGTTGAAATGATATTTTTGGTTTTGGGGAATTGTATTTTCAAGATGTAGATCATAATATCTTTTGAGTATTTATAAGAATTGCCCGTGTAGCGTAATGGTTAACGCGTTTGACTTCTAATCAAAAGATTCTGGGTTCGACTCCCAGCATGGGTGCTTATTTTTTTCAAATTTTTTTCTTCTTTTAGAGGTAAGAATAAATGATGAATTGATGATAAATTACAAAATGGAATTGGTTATTTTGATCTATTGAAATCTACATATGTCAAACTCTAACGTTTTATAAACTTTTTGAATCTACTCACTTTTTTCTTCTCATCACCTGCAATATTCAAACTCTCCATTTCTTTAGCTGGCGGTGTGATCTTTTGTGGTTTTTGTTGTTGCTGTTTGAGCTGAACAGTACTGCTAGGCAGTTTGGATGGCTCTTCAATTTTTGTCAAGTATACTGGAATTTTTCTGTTATCTAAAGCAGTCAACTCATCAAATCTCAATTCCAATACTTTTCTGTCATTACTGAACTCGGTTATGTGATTCAAAAATTTTCTCGCTGTCAATATCTCATCACCTCCTAAAATGATATCTTTCTTCAACAAATCGCTCAATAAGTAACTTTCTCTCAATTCGTTGCAATTATAACCACCAGCAACAAAATAAAATAGTCTTTGGCGTGGAGCGATGAAATCAGATTTCTTATTTTGAGTCCAAGTCGCCTTATGTCTTGGGTTCTTCAATGAAGTTGAAGCAATTTCCATTGGATTTGAAGAATCATTTAACTCAGGTTTAACATATGGGAACCTGGCAGTATCCAATGTATTTTTAAACGATGATTTTACAATTGATGTCAAAGCTGGTTTTGTATGAGCGGTGACAAATCCATTGTCAAAATCAAATTCTATCAAATCATCATCCCTCTTGAACTTTGATGATTTGGACAAATTCGGTTTAATGAGTTGAAAATTTAAAGAGTTGAAGTTTTTGAAGATTTGAAGAATTTGCGGTTCGCTTCCCGTCATATTGGCAAAATTCAACAACTTTGTCAAGTCAGTTTCAACTATACCTCCTCTATAAATTGCATAGATGATAATTACTCTTAACTTATCAGAGACTTCAAAGCTATCGTCAACTAAAAGGTCTAACAATCTTGGGGTTAACTCTTTGATCTTTTCATTTTCACTTATCTTACCATGCGAGATACATAACTCCTCAAATATACCCAACTCCAATAGCTTCCTTTTTTCAATCAAGTCTGTCAAATTTGCAAACAATCTTTTATGCAATCCTAACCTTGATTCCTTTTCAAGACCTATATTTACGTTCAACTTGGCCTTTATCAAATCTTGAACGTCAAAGTCTTGAGAAATTTTCAATTCTGGATGTTCGATATACAAATTTTCAATTTTAGCATTTATCGTCTTCGAAACCTTGGTGAAATATAAATTTTTCAAATCGTTCCAATTCAGGTCATCAATTTGGTTCATTTTCAAATATGACCCATTGGCATCTTTCTCTTTGGTAACATTAAAATAATTACCATTCTTGTTACTTTCAAATGGCACCAAGTCCTCAAGCAAGGACTGATAATGAAAGTCATGAATTAATGTATTCGATATATCGACCGACCTGTCTGTAATGATCATGACCGATCTAGCCCTAGGGTTCGAGCTCGGTGGATAATCTGGATTCAATCTAGCATATGAATCCAAACATTCTTGAACTTTCTCAGCAATCATTTTTGGAAGAATCAGAGATTGGTTTAATGGAGATTCAGGTCTATAATACCTGATGATTGGATACTCACCTGTAATAAGAGCCAAATTAAACAAACTCATTGCAGACTGGTTAACGTATTTTGCTACCAGATCTGAACAATTAGGGTTTTGATAAATTGTTAATGCATTATAGTTAGTTGTAACAAATGAACTTGATTCAACTGGTAGTAAATTTAAAAATGCAGTTTTATTCGTGAGGATGGATCTTGATAGTATTGGATTCGAGCTCATATACTCCTCCAACTGTGGGCTTATTCCTGGTAATAGTAAAAGATGACATTTTCTATAACGCTGTGGAATTACTTTGTAATCTGAAACAAGACATTTTATCGAATAGTTAGAAGGCTCAATCAAGTAAATAGCTTCTACCGACGATTGCAGTTTCCTTCTTGAATCTATCTTCTCAACTGAGATCACCTTGGATAACAATTCACTCGGCTTAAGAAGATAGTTAAAAAGTTGCTCTATTCGATCATCTATGATTAATATCTTCAAATTATTTTGAACCTCTATTGAGTCGATTAAACTGAATAAATCTGTACAAATTGTTAGTCGATGGCTTCATTTTTACAATTATTCTGCATCTCCATTACTTACAGCTCCTCTGTAGCTCCCTGATGTTGGTTCCCATTTCTGAATCAGGTTTTCAAAGCAATTGATGAGAAGGATAATCAAGTATGAACTATTATTCTCATTTAGTAAGACCCTGGAATTTCTGTCTGTTGTTGATTTTCGACAAATAGAGTTGAAAGCATACACGACCTCTAATCCTTTCACAACACTGATCTGACGATTAGCTAACAACCTATTCATAAGTCACTATTTAGAAAGCGATAGATGACGAGACCAGAATATATCTAGTTAGTTAGAATTGAACGTCCAGTTCATTGAACAAAAGCAAAAAAAAATAAGGCAAAAAGTGCAAAAAAAGAATGCGAGTTCACTGGATCGAACAATGGACCTTTAGATTACTTTGAATTCGAATATGAACTTCAGTCTAACGCTCTCCCAACTGAGCTAAACCCGCAAATCTATACGTTTTGGGTGAACCTCTTCCACCATATTAAAATTTAGTGATTTCAAAAAAAAAAAAGACTAAAAACACCCAAAAATCAATCGGACACTCCTCCATATTGAATGTTACCATCAAATATGATCGTATTATCACACCTCATCATTTGGGTGGCTTTTATCTCATCCACTTAGACAAACAATTGATCAGTAAACGACTGAAATGGATTTATGAATCCATCCACCATCCCGAACAAATTGAGTTTAAATATATCCCCTTTCACCTACAACGAATTACTGATGCTTATATTGCTGAATATGAATCATTCACACAACCCATCACCATGAACTGGTTATTATTTTCACGCTCACCCACTTATTTAATGAGTGCATACTCAAACTATCTTTCACACTCTGATCAACAAAGGCGAGAATTTATTGATTGCAAAGATGCCGAAGCCCTCACCAAGCTGAACACTTCAGTTGAAGACATCTACCACTAAAACCCCTACAACCATCATCATTCAAATCCATCAGCAAGAAACATTCAATCCCACCCAGTATTCTCCACTATATGGCAACCCATACTAGGCATTACAGATGATGACCGATACCAATCTATCTGGAAGGTTTATTGGCAACACTCAAGTAAACTTATGCATCTTATTCCTGGGTCATTGGAATATCTTCAGCTATTTCAACTAGGATACTTTCATTATAAGTATGAGCATGCTCATACTCTTGAAGCCACCTCCCCCTTTGCTCACAACCCATACTGCTCTTTAGGTTTAAATACAGACGAGCCCGAAACAATGATACATATGATCGGTCACTGTCCTGTCACTCAATTGATATGGCGATATACAACTGGTCTTGAGTACGACATTGGCATGCAGGATATTATAGCCAGAGTCACAGATGACAGGTCGATTTACGCGTACTAGAACCAAATACTCCAAATTATTCACCATTTTCGAACTACACGTCGCTATGGTTCCACAATGCCAGATCCAAAAACTCCAGATGAGTGGGTTCTCGAGATTGCGGCATACCTCAGACGAACCACATTAGGTGGGTATTATGCTTCCATATACCTCCATGAATGAGTTCTACCTTATAGACAGCCAACAATTATAAAGTTTTTTTTTAAGATCCAAATAGAATATGAATATTGTCAGCAAATATATCATTAGAAACATAACATATTTGCAGCTCTTTCAAAAAAAAAAGCTCATATACTTCCTTTGTAAGCATTCGAGTAAAGTGTACTTTTCATCTTTGACTGTTCAACACATTAATTGAGATTTTTAACGAAACACACACAATGATCATTGTTGAATATTCACGAATAAATAATGGGGTATGAGGAGCATGGCTATGTGATGCAATCCACGCTTTTTGAGTTCTTTATATCAATGCTGATTACATCTCAATCTCCATATCTACTAAAAACAAAATTAACAAACAGAAAAACCCGAGTCGGACATATATCTTCAAATTCTCAACAGGCCAACACCAAAGGTCAACTATGGAATTTCCATTTCACCAACTTTCAACACAGCTATTGTTGAAGTTAAATGATAGGTTTATACCGAACTTTCTCAGCGGTAACGGCGGCTCCAGTGGTACAGGATTGGAAGTAAGTCTTGAGGATTTCTTCAATGAAAGCGATAAAGTTTGAAGCAGTGGCTAAGCTTATCGAGCAGTGATGACACACAAAAGCTGAGAATGAATTGAAAGTATTATGACAATCATGACAATGAGTGTTTTTGAAGCGTACTGACCATGTTTTAGTTGATATAGTATCTTTACCGCAGGATGGACAGTGACTTTAATTTACCTGAACATCCACACCCACATACGCACACACACCATTAAAAGAAACAAATTACCATTCAACTGAAAGAGCAAGACAAAAGCAAGCCTTATTAACTGAAAAGACAAAGCTTGAACTTGTCATTCAAACTGAGCGCACGAGATATGACTGAAAGACCATGGGAGAGGAAGTGATTCTAATGGTTACTCGACAATAAAATTGTACTCAAGCTGATTTTGTGTTTTCTCGAAATGCGCTTTTTGATAGAAAACCAAAACAGAGAAAACATTTATCGTAAACTAACTTTAACAAGCAAGCAAAAACTTTTGAAAGAGGATTGACAATTTCCATCATGTCGAAAAGTGAACCAGAAAGAAGGTACACAAAGGAGGAAAAGGACATTCTTGAGGAGAGATTCATCGTACACCGGGACAATAGAATACAACTTATGGAAACAAACAAGCAAAAATCTATCAATGAGTTAGAGACAAAGGTTAAAAAAAGGCTGGATAGAGTGTTGAGGAAGCTATGGGATGCTAAGATTGGTCAAGTGCTAGACCTTGAGAGAGAAGAGAAGATAACAATAGCCAGTTTGTTGATCAGTCTAGAGAAACTGAAACGCAGTAACGCCGAAAGAAGAGGTGACAAGTAATTGAAAAAGCTAAACTGTCGTCTCCTCAGCACTATTCACTCAGTAGTCAACGCTGTGAAAATTGACAAACAAACAAGGTAGACTTTGTTATTGATTTCGATGATGGGCTTCCACCGTCTTTGTATCTGCTTTCCACCATACACACAATGCTGTGAATGGGGTAAGAGGAGGTGTGGAATGATATGAATGTTATCATCCAGCGTTGTAGAACTCCATTTGGTTTATTGCAAAAACCAAGCTACACACATCTCAAAATATGTGGTTCTCATTTGGTTCTCATTGTCAAAGTGAAATAGGTTTCGCCTATAGTATAGATGACTATGATATGATGATGGTACATGAAAGAATTTATAAATAATAAAAATAATTTAAATACATAACACAACTTGATTAAAACGTAATTTCGGTATAAATGTATTAGAAAACAAATGAGCAATTTCATGCAAAATTTCTAGATGGCGTCTTCGTCAACATCATCATGGAAATATTTACCTTCAGTAGTTGGCTTGATAATGCCAACTCTTATAACAAAGTCACCAAAGTGTTCACCTTCAGTTCTTTCCAATGCCCATCTCTTGAACATTGGCGTCAAGATATCCAAAATTTCATCTTCTTTGATGGAAGATCTGTACAATTTGTTCAAACGCTGACCGTGATATCCTCCTCCCAACAATAAATTATAAGCACCAGGTGCCTTACCAACGCAAGCAATTTCAGCCAACCAAGGTCTTGCACAACCATTTGGACAACCAGTCATTCTCATAACAACAGAGTCATGTCTCAAACCAAACCCTTCCAAAATTTCTTCTAATTTGGTGATCAAGACAGGCAAGTAACGTTCTGATTCTGCCATCGCTAAACCACAGGTTGGTAATGCAACACAAGCAGCAGAGGACATTCTCAAGCCTGAAAAGTTAGTATTGTCCAACTTGTATTCTGCCATAATCTTTTTGACTTTAGGTAATTGTTCATCAGTGATATCTGAAATCAACAAATGTTGATTACCAGTTAATCTGAATTCTCCAGAGCCTGATGCTATCATAAACTTGGCTACCTCTTTCAAACCTGCCTTTTGTGGTAAATCTGATGTATCTTCAACTCTACCATTCTCAATAAAGCAAGTAAAATGGTTTAATCCAGTTTCATCCTTTGTCCAACCAAAGAAATCAATATTTGAAGTGATCTCAAATTGTCTTGGCTCTTCAAACTCGAATCCCAACAACTCTTCAACCTTTGACTTATAGACATCAACTCCCATATCATCGATGGTGTACTTTAATCTGGCATGCTTTCTGTTTTTACGATCACCGAAATCACGTTGAACCAACATAATCTTTTCACATACTAAATGAACTTGATCATATGCAACATAACCAAACAATGAACCAGTACGAGGATAGGTCTTCTTGTTGTTGTGTGTGCTACCCATACCACCACCAACGGTGACATTGTAACCGGTAACATCGTTATTTTCATCAACGATAGCAATCAAACCAACATCATGAGCATATACATCAACATCGTTAAATGGTGGGACTGTAATGACCACTTTGAACTTACGTGGTAAGTAAAGTTCACCGTACAATGGTTCTTGATCAACCAAAGCACCCCCGGCAACGAGAACCTTCTTTTTTATCGGACCATCCTTTCTAGATTCCCAAACAGAAGGATCATTTGGAGATGCATCCTTGTCGTCTGCACCTTCTAACCAAATTTCATGATATGCTGTAGTTTGTGGTAACAAATGTTCAGAGATAACGTAAGATGATTTGGCAATTTGATCATGAACCTTTCTGTTGGAAGGTAGAGCTGAAACCATAACGTTTCTGTTAACATCACCACAAGCACCTAAGGTATCCATTAATACTGAATTCATACCTCTAATTGCAGCCTTCAAGTTATGCTTCACAAGACCGTGAAGTTGGAAAGTGGCTCTTGTAGTGATCTTCATGGTACCATTACCTCTAACATCTGCCAACTCATCAATCTTCAACCATTGTTGAGGTGTAGAAGCACCACCTGGTAATCTAACTCTCGCCATAAACGCGTAAGCAGGCTCTAAACCTTCCAGCTTTCTCTGATCCCTTATATCTCTATCATCTTGCATATAAATACCATGGAACTTTGTCATCTGTTGATCCGATGCTGAGATAGCACCAGTAGATTGATCCAGTAATCCTTCAACGATAGTACCTCTAAGATAGTCTGAAGCCAGTTTCATATCCTCATTTGTCAATGGAGGTGGTTCATCTGCATTGGAACCAGCATTGGAAACACCTAATGATTCCCACAACTTTGGTTCCCATTCAGAATAACCAGTTTGGTATCCATCTGCATCTTGATCATCACCGAGTCCTAAAGAAGTCAATTCTTGAGCACCAAAGAAGATCAATTTACTGAACAAATCTTGAGCAGGTTTATTATAATAATGCTTATCCTGCTTTCTTGGCCAATATTGAGAATCACCGAGACCAAAACATGACACTTTGACTGTTGATAAATCCAAGTCCAACGAGTTTCTGATAGCGTCCCATAAATTTTTACCATTTTGAGGGAACTCACCTTGTCCTGAAGTTGAAGCAATGAAGACCACGTTTGTTTCGTTTGCCAAATCTTCGATTGAAAGATCATCCATTGAAAGAACGAATGTTTTCAAGCCCCTTGCGGTACCTCTTCTGCCCAATCTCTTTGCCAATGACTCTGCATTACCACCATCTGAAGCAAATGCAATTGTAAGAGGAGGACCAGTTAAACCTTCCAAAAGTTTATCGTAAGCCTCTTTTGCACTTGTATTTTGTTGAACCTTGACTTCATGATTCAACGAATTGGTCAAATTTCTAGAAAGTAAAGGATCTCTCTTTGTTAACAAGGTCAATCTGTTTTCTCTGTCCAAAAAGTCTTTCAACTCTCTCTTCAAGTTCGAAGAGTCCAATTTGAAAACGTCATCCTCATCAACAATTGAAGGATCGTATCTGTATAATGGCCAATATCCTAAATCAACCGATTTCTTGGTTTCTTGCAAAATAGTTAATGCAGAATCATTTTCGGAGTTATAAGGTAAATATGCCAACACAACTGATGGACCATCGAATTTGGCTGCTTCTATCAAAGCTTGCAAAACCTGTGTATACGACGAGTAAACAGCAACTGAGGCAACATAAACGTTACCATAACTCATAGCATACAAACCAACATCCTTCTTTCTATATGTTGACCTATTTTCTTTGACTGAATCGTAAGGGTCGCTGTCAATTATTAACATATTTACATTTTTTCCAGATGCAATCAAATGGTGCACACCAGATGAACCCAAGTCGTAAGACCAAGCATCTGAACCAATCAACCATGATGATCTAGGTGTGAAATATTGTTTTTGAGCAAACAACTGTTTTGCAGAATCTGATAAATCTTCAGCTAATAACTCTAATATCTGTGGAACAAACTCTGATTGTTTTGATGAGCCTTCTTCGACTAACCATTTAGATAACAACTCAACCAACTCTGATGATCTCAGGCCTGTGAAGTTGTTTGAAACAATACTATCATGAATGAGTTTAACGAATTCCTTTCTTGATTCTTCCTGTGACAAGAACTTTCCAAATCCAAACTCAGGTGTTGATGAGTTACCGGTTTCTTTTGCTTCCTTGTCAAAATCATTCAAAATGTTGAGCCCTGACTGGAATAATTGGGTTAAGATCTTGGTGTAGGCATCTTCCAAACTTTGAGCCTTCTTGATTGCCAAGTTCTTGACAACAGATGAGGTTGGACTTTTTGAGATATTACCAACTACAAAGTTTTGGACCGGTGTTGTAGATCTTGCATTTTCCAAGATCTTGACAACTGCTTCTGAGGCATTATCAAAAAGAGCCAACTGGGTAGCAATGATATTTTTGATACCTCTTTCAACAAGTTTTTCAAAATTTCCAAAGAAGTCTAACAGCAAACTTTGGAATTGAGATAACGGTTCTTGTGGAGATTGTTCAGCAACAATCAATCTTTCCACTGATGTTGGTAATTCAGACAACAATTGGTCAATGGTGAACGGTCTATAAGTTCTGATGTTTAAGACACCCGAATTTGATGATTTGGCAGCCAGTAACAATTCGATACCAGCATTACCTAACAAGACGATTACATCGGAGGCACCTGCACTACCCAAATACTCAAACGGCTTGTAAGCACCAACACTTGAAAGAGTTGTTGCAACCAAAGATGGGAGATCAACGTACTCCACTGGTTGGACCAGTGCCTTGATGAGCTGAGAGTCAATCAAAACAGCTTCAACGCCATCTTCGACAGGCGAGAAGAAGTGTAAGACAGGCGAAGACGACGAGAGTGCGATCTTGGTAGAAGCTATGGCGATATCCTGAGCTTCTTGAGAGTTATTGGAGAGCAAAATGGTGAAACCTGCATCCTTGAGGGACGTGACAATCGAGTAGTCGTCCTCTGGTAACTCGGCGTGGATGACAACCGAGCGGTGAGCCAACCCGCTCAAGTAAGGCAAGTTTTGCAACACAACACTAGCAGTTGTGGCAACCGTTATCAAGCCTTCTGTTTCTTGTTTGGCCTTGCCTGCAATTATGGAAAACGGATCGTTTGATTCAATCAAAGCAGTGACATCGCGGTCACCGCTGAACGAGTAAGTCGACTTGACAGACTTCGCAGCACGGGTGGTGTATACAGTACCGTCCACAGAGGCAGCAACATGGACAACTGGAGTGCGAGAAAGAAAAAAACGTTAGTACCGGTTGTTGAACTTGCAACTTGGACAAACCATGTATATACCATATACATATACATATACTTATACGTATTCATATACATAATACACATAAAACACATAGTATAATGACTAATACACATGATACCCATGCCATCATCACAACTTACTTGCACTCGCCTGAGACGTCGTAGTCTGATTCCCACTGTTGAAGAACCTCGCAAACATTCTAATCTTGAACCGACCTTTGCTCAGAACACTATCTATCGATGATGATCCTAACAAATGACTAAACAAACATATATATATCCAAATCACTTCATCAAATGAGAATAAGTGAGAAAACTTTGACAACTTTACACCGTAGACTGAAAAATTTCCTAATTCGAAAATGACTTGAGGCTGGTAAAGGCTGGTGAAATATCATGTGACATGCTATCATCCGGTAATCAACTTTTATAGAATTTGGATTGGTTGTTGATGGGAAACAATCACACGTGAAATTACATCAGCAGTAGTAGATGGTATGGGTCTGGGATCGGATGTGGGAGTAGGGGTATTGTGGCTAATACCAGGCGAGGTTATGTAAGAGGGTATGTTAGTTGGTTGATTGGCTATATACTTCGGAAGAGGTTTGGAGAAAGGAGTTTAGAACGAGGTTTGAACGAGGTTCGAACGAGGTTCGAAGGAAGCAAGCAGCTCAGGCGAACTTGGCTAAGGAGTCGACGGCGGAGTCCTTTGCAGCTCTGACCAACGGGTTTGCGCCGCTCATGTACTGTAGAAACAACAATTCGCCGATAATAGGCTGGGTGATCTGTCCCAAGACCGCATCGACAACCTCGCCTGTCTTGTCTTTGGTCTCTCTGTACTTGACAAGCAAGCTCTGGTCGGGTGATATCTCGATGTACAACGCCAGGCCCTTCGGGCAAGAACCCTTCCTGCTGCCAAACAGCCTTCGTAACTGATCGAGGCCTGCAGGCAAGCTCTCGTCGGCGTCCAGCTTGAGAACCTCCTTCGCCTTGGGGCACGACATGATGGACTTGATCAAACCATCTCTCAAGTGGTTAAAATCCGTGTTTCTGATGGGGCATATTCTGGCAGTGAACCTCAACCCCGACGTCAACAAGTTGTCAACCAAGATGGCGGACAAAACGGGGTCTTTCAACGCCAACGACAACTTTTCAGAATGGGAGAGGTTTTCGTGGTCGCCCAACCGATCGTAGAAACTCGAGAGAAATTTGGAGTCCAAAATCAAAGCTATCTTGGGGATATCCTCACTAGCAATATAAATCCCTAATCCGTAGATTTTCAGCCTCAAAAATGTTACCGTTCTTACACCATACCCGAGCAATTGAAACTCTGTTCCTAGTGGATCACTGACATATTTTGGAAATGGAGGGATTGCCTTATCGACCTGCACCGATAACTCAATGGACTCCGGTGTCTCATGGAGTTTGTTTTCATCCAAGGAGATCGAGGAGCCATTGCTGTAGAAAACCAGAAATATCGCCGTCAACGATGTGATTGCAGCAAATTGTTGAAATGATCGGTGATTTTTGGTGTCATATCTTCTAGCAGTAGCGATTGTCCTCTTTAGACTGGCATACTTTGAGAGATAAGCTAGCTCCTTTGTGACAGTTTTGGAAAATAAAGGAAGTCTGAACATGTCTTGTGGAATTGTTTTGTGTGTTTGCAAAGCACTCTTTAACAATCTATTTTCACTTTGCAATTTAAATAAAGATTTTCCAAATGAAGGTTTTTCCCCAGGTAAAATCACTGATTATTTTTTGTTTTTTCGTTTTTACCTATAAAGCTAAGCTAAGCTATTCAGAAACTCACATTCACCCTATGTAGGCAATAGTTACTATCCCTCTCCTTATAATAAATTTTAAGTCAGCTGTAAGCTGTAATCTATTCCCACATGAAACTCAATTTATGAACACCAAAAAAGCTAGTAGAAAAAATACAAAAATTCAGAAAGCAAAATCGATAAAAGTGATTGAAATATCTACAAACACTTCAAAACTATTCCAAACAAAATGGTAAGCCATACACAATCGGAGAAGCACCATTCAAGTACTTCATGACACAGACATCCCTGGAAGAAGCAACAGCTTTCGAAATGGTAACGTCGCCAGAATTGTCAACGTCAAACAATCCCCATTTATCAAAAATCGATAAGGTAAACTTATCAATGTCTTTATCAGTAACATCCCATAAATTGACAAGCACCATCGGTGATCCACCAATAAGATAGTCGTAAACGGTTCCGCTGGGTTCCAATAATCCATTATCATTCAACAACCCGGACGAGCATCCAATCAATAATGCTGGGGCACAATTATACAAATTTTTGACTGCTTTGGAGGTAATGTATTGATTACCACTTCCATGACCAAGATAAACAAATAATGAAGAGTTCTGCAAAGCGACACTGAATTCAAGTTCACTGGGCTGGACTCCACAGATTCCCTCCCAGGTTGCCAAATTTTCGAAAACATCTTTGAAATTTGATTCTGTCTTCCTCAAGTCACCACTTGGATTCAACACATAATAGCCATTGCTTTTGGGTATTGATATCCTATTGGTTGTTGGTTGGAATTTCTCCAACTGATCTAACAAAATAGATAAGGAAGGCATTCTGGATATGGAGGAGTTTCTCAAAGATGGTAATGATTCCCAAGGGAATTGTTGACAAGTTTTGGAAACGATCAAAACTGTATGGTCATAATTGTTAAAATGATCTAAAACATTTTCTTCATGATAAGTTGTCAATAATTCTTCAATATCAATATAAATCTCATCAATACTGATCTCGTCATATGCATTCTCTTCACCTTGAAACAAAAGTATGTCCAAAACAAAGTAAATCAAATCTTCCAACATCTCAGCTTTAGTCCATGAAGAAGGAGGTCCCAACCTAACAAACAATTGCAAAACTTTTGAGTCAATGATAACTCGTCGTCCATTATCTGAAATTCTTTGTTTAGCCTTGCTGCTCTTCTTTCTTCTGGATGGTAAATGTCGGTCCAATATCATGTTGAAATTTCTTTTAAACTCTTCCATCAACGCTTGATTTACCCTCTTTTGACTGAAGATACCTTTGAATCCGCCTAACCAACAAAGCTCCGAATCTTCCAATAATTTTTGTAATCTTGAATCTAGTTGGCCTCTTTCTTTCCACCAAAGAGCTTTGTCATCCTTCGTTTTAATCTTCGAAACCCTTGCAAATTTTGTTGTCAGATTACTTTCATTAATGATTTTCTTCAATTCCTCTAAAGCTTCTTCAAATGAAAAATTTGTCTCATCTATGTGTCTGTTCAAGGGAAGTCTGATGATAAGTGGAATCGAAGAGGAACTATCTAACCTTGACAATATTAAATCTCCAGCGTAAGGACAAGTATCTATAGTAATGATCAACCATTTGGGAGGGACAAGAGTCTTGATTCTATCAAAAAGAATGTTTGAGTCATAGTCTCTTTTGCAAAGCGCACCTTCAATCGAATCTAATGATGTAGATGGTAACCCACTATAAAGTTTTTCATAGATCAATGGATTGTGGCGACTTAATTCCTCGCTCCAGTACATCCTCTTGAGAGTTTCATCTTTTATCTCCGAGCTCGAGATCGCAGAGATTGTTGACAATGTTGTGTTTAAGATTTTGTTCAAATCGCACAACTCGTAATTTTTCAAGTAATCTATAGCAGATGTAAAACATGAACCTGCTGAATCTCTACTCAATGTTAAATTCACAACCGCCTTCTTTATATTAATGCTGTTGGAGAAAGCATCCGTTGTCCTCCTTTTGTTGACAGTTGATGGAGGGGATATCGAGGGGTTGAATGGAGAGATTTTCAGCTGCTGATTAGTCGAATTTTGATATTGCGGTAACATGATGACTGATTCTTGCAAGCCAGCTAAAACAGGATCAGTCTGTAAAGCAACCTTAGCAATTCCTAAATTCATTTTCGAGAAAACTAGTTTGGATAACGAATCATGATTAGATTTCCTATCCTGGGCACTTGATACAACTTTGGTGGAAGCAGTCGCACAATCGCTTTTGAGAGAATGCTGGTACTCATGATGAGCTATAAGCTCCAAAAAATGTGTCTCATTAGAATCCCAAGTTTCCAGCACTAAATCATTCAATGATCTTCCTTTGATTTCTCTATCGCGAACTCCATTTTTTGACTTATTCCAGGAGTCAAAGAATGAGTTGACTTTTTCCGTATAAATCTTGTCATTTTCATTATCTTGGATCATCTTGAAATAAAATGCATGAGCAATTAACCCTTTGAGTTCCAATTCCTTTTCTGTAAACAGTATACTGTTGAAAATATTATCACCTAAACACATGAACTTGTTAGACTTTATAAAGTCATTTGTGAGTAAATAATAGTTGCTTATGAAATAGAAAACTTCACACCTCACCAAAATGATTGTCGGATTTACTTCCATAAATTTGATCAATTCTTCGACGTAGTATGAGCTGGGTTTTGAAAGACCACAATGCACCATACAGTTAATGATGTGTTTAAACAGCTTGATATTTAAAGCAGCAATATTCCATTTCAAAGCATTTATGGTATTCATGGACACATTAGTAAGACCAGGAATATATTTGGCCAAAATGACTTTGGAAATTCCTATTGCTCTTTTCGTCTCAGAAATTGCTCCAATGTAGTTTTTGGTTTGAAATTTTAGCAAGGATGATAGATAAGCAAAATAGGCATTTGCAAAATGTTTGTAGACCAAGCTCAATCTATCATTTGGTTCTTCTGCATGTTGAAAGCTTACCGAAAGAGTTTCTAATTTTTCCTTCGCCTCAGCCGTATTACCAACCATCAAGTAATACTCTAGCTGCAATAATTTCCAATCATTTAATTCCTGACTTATAACTCTTGTTGTCTTCATTATAGATGAAGATACAGATAACTCATTGAATAACTGTTTTGAAAAAGATAGAGACATATACGCTCTTGCCATGGTGAAGTGAAGTCTGAATGAATCTTCTGCTAACAAAATAGCTTTCCTTGATTTCATATAAACCTTTATAATGTGGATTGAGTAAGCACTTAATGCCTGATACTGAGTGTAAGTGAGCAAGCTGAATAAAAGATTTTTCTCTAGAGCTAGCAATTCCTCATGAACAAGAATTGAAACCGGAGAGATCAGAATCCATCTCAAAAAGAGTTCCAAACACCTAATAATTACGGATTGGTTAAACTCTCTGTTTATAGAGTATTGCAAATAGTTGTAAGAAACAATCAACTCTTTGTACGGGTAAAATAAACTGTCAGTTTGAAATTTCTTGTGATTCAATTCTTGGTGGTCAAATTGAATAAAATAATTTAGACCGCTAATGTTGTAGTAATAAATCAAGCAATACTGGACCAAACCTCTATCGTACAAGTTCAGGATCAAATGACTGACAATGTCATTGACAATCAATGACTTGTCCTCAACATCGAAATTGGAGATGTTTTCAAGGACCTTCAACGAAATCAATGCAGATAAAACATCATTTCCTTGATAAAACTGAAAATCTAGTTTTTTTATAAGAACGACAACTTTGGTCAACAATTTGATACTGATCGACAATCTCTGGTTGAAATCTTCCTGGATGAAAAAAAAAGCTTTGTTATTTGTGTTTTCCCGTAAATCCCAGTAACATTTAAAACTCTTGGATAAAAACAATGAAGCTTCCCTGTAGTTTTGGTTTTGTATCAAAAGATTTGCAATCCTGTCTATCTTGGAACTAAAACTTTTGAAGGTCTCCATGGTAGACGAGTTCAAGTCGTTTTTCAAAATATAATACTCAAAATTGATGCAACTCATCCAATAATTCAACGACTCTGTTAGGTCCTTCGTTACCAATTTTCCACCAAAATGAAAAGTTAATGTGGATAAATATTGTACCCTTTTGAAAATGACGTCTTTCTCACCAGTTGACTTTAACAGCTCAAATAGCAACATGAAGTTATCCTTCAAATACGTGTAATGAATTTCTGGATCAAGTGACTTCATAAACGATAGAATAATATCCCATGTTGGTATCCACCTTTTACCTCCCGTAGTAAGTAAAATCAAATTGCAAAACTGCATGGTGGTTGGACTAGATGTGTGCTTGTTAATCAAAATAGAAACCACTCTTGCCACTTTCGATACTGTCTCTGTATCAACACAGCAGCCTATATTGTTTGCCAATAATGGCAATATTTTGCTACATTTCTCAATGGTCTCCTCTTCAATGAAACTGTTTATTAGATTGAAGAAATCATTATTGATTTCCAATTCAGAAATGTTGCAAAATTTTCCCCAATTGAATGTCACCTCCATTTGTAGTGCATTTGTTGCGCTTGTTCGCAGATAAGTAAACACTATATCAGTCAATTCTGGCTCATTGATAATCGAGGATGAATTTTTCTTCAAAATAATCAAGAGTTGTTGAAGGGTAGTTGTAGTGTATTGATAAACCATTTTGGGATCTGCAGCGTTCATGGTGTGGAAGTTTTTGCTAAGAAGCTCTAAGATCAGATGAGCTTCAACTGTCATTTTTTCGGAATAGCTACTGAACTCCAAACATTTGTATAAAAGCGACAATCTTAAAACAGTTTTGGTCTCACTAGCAATTGATGATAGCATTTTTGAAAGAACGACTGACATTGATGATTTTTGCTCAGGCAGCAAAAGGTTGAACCACTCGTAGAAATTCGACACTTGCAGCAAGGATTTGATGATATCTTGGATCGATACCAATTTCAATTTGATATTTTTCGTCAAGAGCTTGAGAGTCAACAAATGGATACTTATAATCGAGTAACTCAAATCAATCTCAGATTTGCTGATATACTTGAAACCATTTAAGATCTCTGAAATGATGACTTTGTTATTAATTCGCCTCTTTACATTTGGGTAGCCAGCCAACCTCTTGCAAGTCAAATATATGGAGTATATGGCGTCAATGGCAACTTCAAGCGCCTCTTTATCGTCGATATTGATACTCTCATTCACAAATCCAAATTCCACGTCACTTATCAAGTGTGCCAACTCCAACGGATCAGAAATGATCAAATGTAATAACTGAAAAGAGACCGAGCTCAACTGTAGGTGTGAAATAATTACTCTCAAATCTACGGTATCGGGGTGGCTGGAAGATGTGGACCTCAACAATCCTAGTGTACAATTAGTGACAAGCTTACACTTCTCGCATAAATCGACTTTATCATTGGGCCCCAACCCACTAGAGCTGGGTAGACTGTTTCGCACTAGCGATAAACTATTTTGTTGATGTAAATTTATCAGTTTGGTGAACAGCTTCTTGTACGCTATAATATCTTTGCTTGATAATACGTTCGGGTTTGGCTCTATGTCATGCTCTTCGTATGATGTGGGTGAACACAGTATTGCTACCATTTTTGTCGAAAACAGAAAAATTCGTCGAAGAAGAAAACACTGGTTCTATAATATGTTCGGTAATATGTTCAGTAATATGTTCAGTAGTATGATTCTCCTTAAGCTTTCTTTTAACTAACCGCTGCTCTTGATAAACATTTTTCTCTGCTTTTTGTTTGTTTACATTTTTCATTTGATCTTGGTGTGCGAATGTTACGCACAAAATTTTGAGATCAGAACTCACTCAGTTTGTGGAACCAGATCCTATTGGAATAAATAGTTTGAAGTTCAAAAAGAAAAGAATCAAGCCATTGACATGAAGAACGAGTATAGAACGATATCAACTTCACTAATGAAGACTGTTCTCGGGTATATATCACCTGGGTAAACTTTTTAAATTAAAAAAAAAAGTTTTGCCTTCAAACAGAGTCGAACTGTTGATCTCCTCATTACTAGTGAGGTGCCTTACCAACTTGGCCATAAAGGCAGTACTTGCTTAAAGTTAAAATTCTTATCTTTTATGAGCAAAGTATACTTTGAAAACAAAAAATTTGACTATCACGTGATCTTGGTATTGTTAACTTGACCTCAGACGAGCCATATATATCAAAGAGAAATTGATATATACAATGAACCCAGTCTTGTTAAGGTTTTTCTAACAACCAAAAACGTGGTGGCAGAGGTATAACCATTCAAAGACGGTTTTTGGGGGTTGATTGAAACTACGTATTGATTAGCTCAAGAGAATTACATCAGCTTATAGCCAGCCTATGGCAAGAAGAGATTGACGCCCTCTTTGCTCTAAGATGTTCACTGAAGTGATTTCTTTTTTCCCTTCGTAACTTCAAACAGCCAAAAGCTATAAAGGTTTTCCCTAAGATCCAAATACGTAGTGACAGAGGTTATTGTTAAATCAAAACAGATCTTGGGGATTACGTGATCTCAGCATCATAAGCTCAAGATGTTACACAGAGAAGACATCCCTGATATCAGTTATTTGTACGTGAATTATCTTCTCTGTTTTTGATTCACTATTATTGGCTTTTCAAGTTTTCAAGATAAGGAACGAACGATAGCAAATGTTGCAAACAGCAGATCCCCAGTCAACTTCCATCTTTTCGTCATCCAATCCCAATCGATCTTCCAGTTGTTTCAACTGAGTCGACCGATAATCTTCGATCGAAAACACTGGAAGTGTCATCATCAATATCGATCTTTTGTGGAGTGCTGTTGGTGTTTTTAGCATTTTCGGGCTCATCTCTTAAAAGTATTGTTGCAAGCCTTGTCTCTTTTGGTTAATATATGAAAGAGCCCATTGCCGTGTCATCAGCACACCATCGCGCTCAACATTCCGAGATGAAACCGCTTCGACTCACTTTCCTTATAGTGTATAAATCATCTCTGTCAAGAATAAACAACAGTTATGTGTAATTTCTCATAGGAAATCCATGAATCGCACTCAACCATGCAACATGGTTGTCAGCGTCCAACAATCCCTCATTGAGTGTTGTCGATTTGGTGATGGGGAACAGTGCGATTGATGATCAACATAGTTTTTCTGCATTATTTCTGCTACACATAACTACCACACAGAAGCTGATCTTGTTTTTTCTTCAAAATTCGAAATCGTGAGAGAGAGTTTGCAGCGTGGCAACTTCACCCACCAGCTGTTTATCTTTCATCCTTGATTAATTTGACACAATTCTCCAAAATCCTGATATCCTGATCAATAAGTTCCGATTTCTTTTGTAAATTGTCTACAGTTGTGCCATTATTATGATCAACTGATACCAACCGATTTTTGATCATATACTTCTTAGCCTTTCGTATCTCAACTTCCAACAGTTCTCGTCTTTTGTATAGCCTCTTGTTCAAATTATCAAGGTTATCGATCTGTTTTAAGATCTTTGTATCATCCTCATGAATCTGAGTAACTTTTGTCACCAAAGCGCCATCAACTGTTTCATCAGTTATAATTTTGGAGAAACTTTTTTGTAAATAGGATGAGTAACTATTGGACAAATTGATAAATTGCAGTTTTTTGGACTTAACATCCAGTAGGTACTGATCGGTGTTGTTTGCTTTGTTCAATGATGATGAAGACATTGTTGGTTTGATACCGTTTACTCAATTGCTTTTGTTCACCTTTTACTAACTATACTCTCACCTTCTGTTGACATTTCAAAACCTCCAAGAGAATATATTGTAATAAGGGCTGTTAGGGTGTTCGTCTATTTGATGAATACAATACACTTATCACTTCAAAACAAGCTTCAGATCAGCTTGATACAAACCGCAATGAGAATCATTCAAAGAGGAAGGCGAAGTTGAGTTAGGAGAAGAAAGATAGCGGTGTTAGGCAAGCAACACTAACATATGCGAGATTTGCTTTGATCTAAACTTTTTAGTATCTTTGAAAAACAAATTTCAGACAACATATCAGACAGATAGTATGAAAAATTGGTTCTCAAATCCCTGGCCAACGAAAACTGAGTGTTATTGGTACATATTCACAGGAGTTCAAAGTCGCAAACTGTGCATGTAGATAGTTTTGGAAAAAAAATCTTGTTTCAAGCTAACTTGATATGGTTTTTTCTTATTCCCCTAAAAGAACTGCCTTGTATGAATCTATTGGTGACTTACTTACTGGTTTGCATAACAAGAACGTAGTGGTACGTGAAGTCGATAGACCATATTAATTGTCAATTTCCTCGATTTACGAACTTGATTCAGCGATGAAACGACTATATTGGGTACATTGAATTTGAGTAGTCTTCAGTTGTTGAGAGATTGACTTATTGGAAGAATAAAGTACCTGCCGTAGACGGCTCTTTAGACTTCTCATCAAAGCAACATACCACTTGATATTTCAAGGAACAGGCTTCTATTACGTACCGTTAAAACCCTTTTGAGGGTACATAATAGAAATGGTGTTGTAGCTGTTAACGATGCTCAAACATAAGATGGCAATGCCTTCAATGCGACGAAGTGATGAAGCAATGAAGACGACATGAAAGGATGAATTTAAAATGTATGTAGGCATTCAAAAATCAGATAAACAAGAAGTTCTACTGAATTTACTCCACAGATTGATTGGCTGCTGAATAATCTCTTAACAGTAGCTAAATCTGATTTTGCCCTGAATGCCATTTTGATTTACCAATGCTCCGTTAGTACATTATCTCTGATTCAGCAAAATAAATTGAAGATGAGACAAGTCCTGCAGTCCAAAGTGACTGCATCATTGGGTGAGTTTTGTGAAAAAAAAATTGTAGCCCTCCTAAATATTTAAATAATACCCAGGCTGAACAATTTGGAAATTGAAAGCAAAGTAAAAGAAAAAACTTGTGAAAGAGTGAAACAATTTGAGTTTTGTTTATGGTGAGCATGTTCTCATGATCGGTGTAAAGTGTAAGTGAATTCATTGCTATAACCTTTTTCCTGAAGACAATTCATAAGTTTTGAAAATAAATCTTTTCAACACAGATCAATAAATTAAAAGAGAGCTAAACAGCCCTTTCAATACAAGCAAACGTGTAGAACCCAAATTTGCATGAGAATATTGATTTTGAAGTGGTAGCTTTGTTTTGCAACAATACAAGGCTGGACTTTATCGGTCACCAAACTACTCGATTGCACTTAACGAATCAAACAAAACACTAATCGATTCACCAAAGTGATCTCTTCTGATACACTCAGCAAAAATCGGACTGACATCTATGACGACCAATTTCTTTGATTTGTTCTTATCTTCGGCTGGGATTGGATATGTGTTGGTAACAATTATTTTATCGATGAAAGGACAGCTTTCTAATATTGATAATGAGCTGCCACTAAATATACCATGGGTAGCAACCAAGTATACAGATTTTGCTCCACAGTTCAATCTCAAATGCTCAGCAGCAGCAACAAATGAGGTTGGTTTATCTATAATGTCATCAACAATAATAGCTGGCTTGTTTTTGACATCACCAACAAGGGTAATCAATTTTTCGGTTGCAATTGAATGTGGTTCGTCGTCTTCATCCGAGTTAGTACCATCATAAGTACTTCCCTGCTCATTTGCTGACAAGTGAGGTTGTTGTGGAACTGAGTCATCTACAACATGTCCTTGAACAATTCTAGCAGTGTGAAGTTCATTTGTGATAATGTCTTCCTCTTCTCCGTCACTATTCTCTTCAACAATCTTTGACTTTTCTACTTTCTTACTCTTTTTGGTCTTATACCCATCAGCAGATCTTCTTCTATCCGTGTGAATCATAGCAAAGTTGATTTTTAATGAATCAGCAAGAGCAGTGACCCTTTTAGTACCACCCGGGTTCTTTGAAACGACAACAGCCTCTTGGAAATCTGGAACGTTCAACTTGATCCATCTAGCCAAGGTGGGACCACCATATAAGTTATCCACAGGTTTTGTGAAAAATCCCTGCATTTGAGAGGCATGCAAGTCCATGGATACAACGTGATCTGCACCAGCCATAATCAACAAGTTAGCCAACATTCTTGCGGTGATTGCACCTCTATGTTTCTTCATCTTCGACTGCTTGGAGTATGGGAATTGTGGAATGACCGCGGTAATCTTTGCGGCAGAGCCACCTTTACAAGCACTGATCAAGATCAAGAGTTCCATGATATGGTCATTGATCTCAGGCGACCCGGATTGGATGATATAGACATCCTCATCTCTAACACTGACCCCGATTGAAACTGAAGTTTCACCGTTGGCGAACTTCTTCAACTGGCATGGAGCTGGCTGGATGCCTAACCTCTCGCAGACAAGCTTTCCCAACTCCGGGTGTGAATTACCAACAAATACTTTACACTTTCTCATTGAATCTGCTGTGATCGAGGTTAAAACTGGGGTGTCTGGTCTGTATTCTTGGACAGCAGAGTAAGCTGTATTATCGACTTCGGAAGTAATTTTGGGTTGTGAACTCAACGTGAAACAACAATTTGGTATAGACTACTATCTATTTAATTGTTAAATGATAAGGCCAATAGTTGATGGTATGACATGAGATCTTTCTTATACATTTCTTTCCCCATAAATGATGTGAAACAACTGGTAGGCCGGGGTGCTTTATATACTTGCAAGAGAGAAAGAAAAATTTTAGAAATGATTCTGGCGTACTGCGTAAACCTCAGCACTTTCCATTTTGTAGCGAAAATTTCAGCACTACCAAAATCACATATATTAAGCATTCAACGAACACTTGCAACCAACTTGAGAGGTTAGTTGACGAGCGACAACAAGAATGGGTTTGCTCGAGGATAAAGAGTTTCAGACGGTGGTGCGACTGTCCAATGTGCGGCCAGGCTCGAAAATGAAGCTCATAGATAGAACAGTTGCTAGCGAATGCAACTTGGATTATCTTTATTCAGATTTTATAGAAAAGAAGTTGCCAGTAGTTTTCGATAACTCTCCAGTATGGACAGACACCATTAGACTGTTGAAGGAGCATAAAATCACCAAGGGAGCTCTCAACAAAATCCGGTGCCTCGCTTTGGGATCTGTATCCCAAGAAAGATCTGCCTTATATCAGCTTGCGTACCTAAAAGCAGTTGCGGATGAGCTACAAATCAAGGACGTGACGCTCTGGGATCCTGCTTTCAGCCAATTGGATTGCGAATTTCTCAGCGGCCGGTTGGGCTATAAGGTGGTGGAGAGTGATGAAAAAATTGATAAGAAAACACTCTTTTTCATGCCTCATGCTCCAGTAGCGTTGATAGAAAGTGTTCTCGCAGTCGATAAACCACTCTACATGATCACCAACGACATAACTGTTTATGGCGACAGATGGACGGATCTCGAACTTCACGAGAAGTATGTCAATGTATCCTTGTTGAGAAACTGCTGTAGGGGCACAATCAAGGACAGCGCTCAAACCCCCGATGAATTTGAAGTTTATCAGTCCAAGAAAAGTAAAAAGAAGCATAGAAACAGGTTTGTGCCCAAGAAAGTTGAATATGATTACAAAAATTGCTATTTCAAGGAATGCACTCTAGTGAAATATGAAAGTTCGAAGGACTTGAATCAGGCTTATGGAATTGCATTCAGTGATATGGCTTTGATGGTGCTAGCGTAAAATTTGATATGGGGGGTATGGTATGCATTTAGTTATGTAGCAACATTTACAACTCAAATACTCATGGATGACATTCATAGTAAGAAAATAATTAAATATACTAAAAGACCATGCTTATCGGTGAGACTAATGTGAAGTAAATATTACCACGTATTTTACACAGAAGAATCAACCAACAAACATGAGAAATCAGCAATGAGAAATGTACCAAAGAAACACAACAACGGGAAGAGCAAAGTTTCAAAATCAAATGGAGAAAAAAAAAGGTACTTCAAAGAAGCTATTAGTTTGATGTAAAAGTCAATAGACGACAAGAGAAAAAAAATTTGCAAGTTTTATAAATACCCCAACAGTAGTAATAAAAAGAAAATAAAAATGATTTATGACAGAAACAACTATGTGACAAGAATGATTTATTTTCTGTTCTCAAAATAAATCACGAGAACGCATTCAAATTGATTATACTGATTCGTAATGTTCCCAGTTATCCAAGATCAGTTTGATCTTATCTGAACCGGTCAACTGATAAACATCCTCAAAGTATTCTTTTGTAATTTCAAATGGCTTAGCGGTCAAATTTGGAATATACTTGCCGATCAAGTTGGCAGGTTTAACAGCTGATTTCGGAATCTTCTTGACTAAGAATCTTTGGAATGGCTTAACACCTGATCTCAAGTATGAGGAGTGGAATGGAACTGAGATACCCTTCAATGGGATACAGGCAAAACCTCTCTCCAAATCAATAGGTTGTTGCTTAGCTATAGTCTTCTTGGAAACTTCTTCGACAATTTCTGACAAGTGTTCAGCAACCTTCTCCAAAGACATGATCTCTTGTAACTTGACAATATCAATCTTCTGTAACTTAAAGACATTGAGAACGTTTGTAACACAGTCTAAACCTCTTAAGTCACCAGCGGCAACATATTGAGTGTTTTCAACGTTGTAATTGACGATCTCCAATAACCATGTAGTCTGTTTAGCAATATGGTCGACGACAAATCTCAAAGCAGCATCGTTAAATGTTGGTGAAATCCTTGATGGATTGATGGCGATCATTCCGTAGTTGGATCTTCCCAACTCATCTCTTGGGACAGCGACTTGCATGGTCATACCACGATAGAAAACAACATCGACCAACGACTCAATTGGCATGACGTCACCCAATGAAGCTAAAGCAGAATACTCACCCAATGAGTGACCAGCAAACATTGATTCGGCAGGAACCAAGCCCTTTGACTTCATATCTTCAAATGAAGCCTTCTCCATCAAGGTCAAGGCAGGTTGTGTGAATTGTGTAGCTGATAATAAACCTGTTGGAGAGAGGAAAGTGTATGATGAAGTATCATCAGTGACTTCCTTGAAAATCTTTTCTGATTTCAAGTTACCATTTTCATCAATGGTTTCAAACATCATACTCTTATAGTTTTCACGGATAGCTCTACCTTTCGAACCACCGAAGTGGACTGTCAACTCGTTTGGATTATTTTTGACGATGTTGACGATCGAGAAACCATAGTTGTCTACAAAGTGACGATCGGCCTTATCCCAAACTTCACGAGCAACAGGAGACGAGGCATATAAGTCCATACCCATACCTTGTTCTTGTGAACCTTGTCCAGTGAAAACGAAAGTCGAAACTGGTTGTTCAATTTCAGCTTCACCAGATAAGACTGTTTCACCAGATTCTGCCTTTGTTGTGGTTATCTTGATAATTTTTCTACCGTTGATCATACCAACATGTTCTAACTTGGTTTCCAAAGCATCATTTGGCAAAACCATGCCGACAAAGGTGGCCTTGAAAGCCCTAACCCTTGGTGAAACATTATTAGCAGCAAACTGTTCAACTAGAGCTCTAACAGAAGCCGATGAATACATACCATGGCAAATAGTACCTGGTAAGTTAGCATAAGAAGCAAAGATTCTAGAAACATGGATAGGGTTGTAATCACCTGAAACGACAGCATATGGCTCGTTAGTAATTGGAGCTTTTGAAGTCAAGTCTGAACCAGCTGATATTGGAATAGCATTTTCAAAGTTGACTGGTTGCTCAATAGTGGAGCCATGTCTTTTCAAGTAATCAATAACTGGATTGCCATGTGATTCACCGGATTCGTAAACAATCTCACCGATTTGCTTGATCTCCTTAGATGGCAATTCTAACAATACTTGACCAGTGGTCTTGACAGTTGAGAAAACGGTCTCATTTTTGAAAGTAACAGTTGATTCTAATCTGAAAGTTAATGTTTGTTTCAACAAATCAACCTCCTCGTCTAAGTGGAACCACTCCTTTGATCTCAAAACAGCAATATCCTTTGCAGATGATAAAACAATCTGGTAAGGAGTTTCAGTAGTTTTTTGGAAAGCGTTTTCAAAATCAGTGTAAGAGCCTCTGTAGAAAAATTCAGAGGTAACTTCCATAATTGGGGTGTCATCTTTGAAGACTGTACCCACAACTTGAACAGTCTTACCCGATGTACCATTGAGTACTGCCTTTACAACTGCTGAAGAACTGGCTTTGTCACCTGCTTTCAATGATGGAGCTCCTGGAATCATTCTGTAGCCATTAGATAAATGGACCAATTTCAAAATATCACCATCAACAGTAGCTGGGAAGATCGCCTTCATAATAGCTTTCCATCCAATAACAATAGCAAAATCCATTGGAGCCAATGCATCTCTACCCAGTCTTGGAACAAAATCTTCACAGGTATTGCCGGTGGCATGAGTGAACTCACTGATTGCTTGTTGAGTGATTTCAGTTTTACCACCATCAATTGGCTTGTGAATGTCAAAATTCAAATCAACTGGTGAATCAGCACCAAACCATAACTTCCAGTAAAAGGTCTTGATTCTTTCATTACGCCCTTCCATGATTTCCAAAAATGGAGCAAACCCGTCAGATGGCTTGTAAGTGTAAAGCAAATCGAGTGCAACTGGCTTGCTGTCGGAGTTTCTGTGCTCGATCAAGTTCATGATGATAGAAGTACCGTCAGTGGTCTTGATGTTAATAATAGGCTTGAGAATGCCATGAACCTTCTCTGAAACAGTGATAACAGTTTTCAATGGTTCTTCTGGGTAGGCTATCTCAACGACTAAGTTCTTAACTGGAGCTAAAACTGAGTGAAGCGGGTTAGAAACATGGTTGTGAAATTGAACTAATCTGTCAGCTGTCAAAATTGCAGATCTCCAGCTTAATTTGTCACCAGCTAATAAATTGAACCAAGCATCTGATTCTGGGATAGTAGAACCAACAGTATAAGTAATCTTATCAGCAGTCTTATTCGTAGTAACACCAGCTAACGAGCTGACTGGAACAAACTTTGCACCACCGAAGTATTCAACAACTGGGATGGCAGATTCATCGCCTGCATAGACGTCCGAGATCAACTTGGTGATGTGACCCTCATGGATTGAATCCATCAACTCCTTAATTGGTTGATCAACTTCATTTGTAAATTGGGTTGCAACAGGACCATGTAAAATACAAGTCCTTTGAACATCTTCATCAACAACAGCTTCCAAATCTTCTGATTGCCACAATGAGTCCTTTTTGAAGAAGACTTCGAATTTCTCGTCCAAAACAGGAACAAAAGGAACAGGTTTTTGAGCTGGGTTAGCACAGCAATTCAAAAAAAAGTCACAGTCTTGTTGGTTGATCAATTGGGTTTGAAGGGCTGGGTATGCGTCAAAGATAGCTTTAACTGCGGTATCTGGCTTGTCCAATTGTGAGAAATTTTGAATGATGGCAAAAGCACCTGACTTAGCGGTGAATCTTTCTTCTATTCTTCTCAAAATAGTACCTGTCATGTTTTTCAAAGAAACATCGATCCAACGTTCAGACTTTCTGATATACATCAATTCGACTAATCTTTCGATAACTTGAGCATATGTCATTTCTGCAACATCGCATGGACCGTTTTCGTTCTTACCAAACCAAGGTTTTTGGAAATCAGCGTTTAACTTCTTGATAATGTAATCTTTCTTTTTGTTAAGAGCATCCATCAATTTGTTTTTTGGTAAGTTGAAAATAGTATCATCCATTTCCTTCCAGAATTTGACACCACGAGTTGCGATCTTGTGAATTGGTTCACCCATTTCTGATCTGACAGTTAAAATACCACCGGTTGGTTTCTTGTACGTCTGTTCCCACATTGAGTCATCGACACCACTACAAGCAGCAATTGCCTTTTTAGCATTTGGAGAAGTCTTAGCCTCTTTGGCAATCATAACTCTAGAACCAAACAAGACACCATCATATGGCATTTCTGGGTAGTTGAACTTACTTGACCATGTTCCTGATAAGTAAGGGTATGAATCTTCGTCTGATCCAAATCCTGAGCCAGCAATCAAAATAATGTTTGAACATCTTCTGATCTTAGCGTACATTTGTAAGATTGGTTGATGGAAATCCTCGAAAGAGTGATGACCACCACCTCTACCACCAGTCCACTGCAAAACAATTGGGAAGTTTGGATGAGCTTTGGCGATGGTGATACATTGACTAATAGCATCAATTGAACCTGGTTTCAAGCCTAAGTGGGTGATACCAAGAGTTTCAATATATTCAGTTGCGACTTCCAATGATGGGACACCAGCACCGATGGTTAACGATTGGATTGGAACACCTTTTTCTCTTAACTCCTTTACCAAAGGAATACCCCATTGCAACATTCTTGGATTGACGTATATAAAGTTGATACCTATACCTGTACCTGGAGAAACTCTATCAGTGACTTGCTTGAGAGCTTGTTCGAAAGCTTTTGGCAGGAAGTAACCACCACCGGCAATTTCAATGTGGTAACCAGCGTTAAGTGTGGCAGCAACAAACTCTGGAGAGACAGTTGTTGGTGTCATACCAGGAACCATCAATGGAGCTTTACCTAATAATCTAGAAAATTTAGTATCAACGTAGGTCTTACCCTCTGTTGTCTTGACCAATTTAGGCTGGAACTCCTTCAACCAGTTTGGTGAGTACTTAACTGAATTAGCAGCACAGTCAAAAACCTCTTGTTTGTAACCGTACTCCAAATCTTCAGGTTCAGCGTCTAAGACACCAGCGACAATAACCCTAACACCAGTACCTTCCTTGTTTCTGTGGGTCAAAAGACCAAGACCTGATGAACCACCTGGTCCAAAATCTAACAAATGGGTTGTACTGAATTTTGTAGCCAATTCCCAGTTAACAGGTAACTGAGTGATACATTCAACCAATCTGAGGGCAATTGAACCTGAAAAGTCTCTCAAGTCCTTACCATCAAAGGTATCGTAGACAGGAATCTTCATTGAAGAGTTGTCAAATTCTAAAATAGAGGTTGCTAAATCAGTGGCTATCAAGTCAGTTGCTGGAGTCAATAAATGTGAGTGAAATGGTGATGTGATTGGTAAAAATCTGTTGGAAAACTTCAACTTTCTTTCACTGAAAGGAATTCTTGCTTGCTCTAATCCTGATGGAGCCTTTGCTTTTCTTAAAGTAATGTTCAAACCATACAACGATTGAGGTGGACCAGTTACTACCAAATTTCTTGCACCGTTGATCAATGATATATCAATGTGTTTTTCCTTTGGTAAATGTTTGTTAGTTTCATCAACATACTTCTTTACTTGCGAGTATGACAAATCTCTAATTGACAACATTGGTGATGGTTTACCTTCATTATTTTCAATTGAATCTTGTAAAATTGTTGGTGGTAAGGATGTGATTGGGTAGGTTTGCAAACATCTAACACCGATGAAGAACAACAAGTCGACGGCTTGTAAGGCTAAGGTTTCAAACGACTCCCAAGAGTCTGAAGCTGAAATAACAACAGCGGTTACTAAACCTTGTGAATGACCAGTAGCACCTGTCAACGATTCTCTTAATTCACCTGGAGTTATACCCAAGGCTTTACATGTAACAACGTAATGACATAATTGGATGACACAAATAAGTGGGCATGAGACAGGAATTGATAAAAGATAATCTGTTTTTGGAGTTTCTTCTGGATTTTCCAACCAGTTGATCAAATTCAAACCTTGAGTATAAACTCTATTGGTACCTGTTGTTGATCTGATCAAAGATTGTAATCTGTGTTCAACCTTACCGATGAAGTCAGAGACTAATCCGTTGTAAACGTTGTATATGTCTCTTAACTCTTCGAAGTAGTCATCAGTGTTACCTTGACCACCAAAAATGGCATGGATAACAGCATCTCCATTTCTAGCAGCATCGAATAATGCTGATTTGGTTGGGACAACATCTGTGATACCAAAATCCTTATTCAAAATGACCTTACCTAAGAAGTAGTTTTTGATTACGTTTTCTTTGATCTTGAACAAAGTGGTTGGGAATGAATCATCAGCTAATAAAGTTGAGGCGTATGAGTGGATATCTTTACCTTGTAAAAACTTGGCATTGAATTCTTCGAAAATCAAAGAGATAGCATCTCTCTTTTCTTGTTCTTCTGTTTTGCTCTTGGTTACGTATCCCAAAAACTGCATCAACAACTCGGCTCTTGATGATGGTTCGCTATCACTAGCAAAACCCTCTGTTGGTTCGGGCAATGATTTGGAGAAACCATATTTCAATTGTTGGTAGAAAACATAAGTTTCTGTAGGAATCAAAATGGTTGTTTCAATTGAACCATGCGTTAACGCCAAAGATCTTGCGACTGACATCTTCTTTACAAAGTTGAAGGGTTCAAAAAAATTGTTAGTAGTTGATTCTTGAGCGAGCGAGACGTTGTCCCAACGCGCGCTTAAAGCTTAGTTCAAATCTGCTGATCGTGGTCAACGGTTGAACAAGCTCGAAACGCTAGAGTTCGATAGTAGCGACTACGTCCGAGCTACTACCAAGTTAATACGCTGACATACCTATTATTTTGATCTGCTTTTTCGATTGTGGGTAACGAAATAAAACTAGGTGAAAGACTCCTCTTGTGATGAATAAAATGTTCTGAACCTTTAGTGCAACGAATAGTGTACTGTTGGATGCGTAATTGAGAACTTTTCAATCAAAAATATGCGATCTGACTTGGAGTTTGTTATTGGTTATATTCGGATCTTCAAATGGTTTATAATGAGCTCAAAGATGGTAATATAAAAGGTTCCTAAAATACGTGGTGGGAAAAAGAAATCCTTTTGTTCTTGTGGTTTGAATCTGCGTAATATAAATAGATGAATTGATCTGATCTGCTTCAAAACAAAATGCGACACTTGGTTTTCGATGAATCGGCGAATGCTTTTAAGTTAAATGGTCAAAGAATCAGGCCTGACAAAACCATCACAACAGATAACACACGAAGTTTTGGTGTGAAAAAAAAAAAAAATCTTTGTGTTTGTTGGGTAAAATGGTTTTGGGTTTTTCCACTTAAATTGGGAGATTATGTAAGCAACAAAACCGAGACACGACTGGCGAAAGTGTGTGGGATCGAAGGAAGCCATTGCCAGCTGTTTTACCAGCATAGAAGGAGAATATTACTAATCGGAGATCCACAGCTACCCAGAAGATAGTTGGCATCCACGAGAGATGTTTTTTGGTGAAATCTTTGGGCTCGTTTTGAAGGAGTAACACAATGTTGTGCTGTACCCAAAACATGGGAAAACAAAACAAAAAAAAGATAGCATCTGGATCAGTGTTGTACAGAGGGCTATTCTCCGTAGAGATGTTTGTATTTTTATTCCCAGTCTAATATATCCATCGATATTCAGCTAGCATTGCACCACCAGTATTTCGAGAACGGTAGGGATGCCTGCTCAGAAGTTTGGGCGTGTGCTATTATTCAAAAATCCAATTTGGTCAGAATAGGTAAATTCTCGCGTCTCAGCCCTCACCGGGATTTCTCAACAAAATTGGACTCTATACAGGCCAGCCCATACACATTTCAACAAGTTGAGTCGTAGGCAAGAGGTCCTAATAATATCACATGAACTTGTGTCTGATTTGCACAAATCTCTCTTATTCTCTTAGTGATCGATTTTCCTGCACTCTTTTTTTGCTGTTGTAACGACGTGTGCAGTTCAGCCGACCTGCTGGCCACTCGTTGGGTGAGCACCTGTAGGCATCCCAGCCCAAAATAACAAAGTTGTCTGAAACCAGATGGCCATCCAGCTATTTCAGTTCTGTAGCCTCAAGTATGTTTATAAGGTAGTCTGGATCTATTTTTGCGTCTATTTAGGGTGTATCAGGTGTTCAACGCACCAGCTCTTCGACAATCAGTATCTAGTATACCCCCTTTTGTGAAGTGATGAAAATCTATGTCTTTGTGATTCAAGAACGCAATTAGGAGAATACCACCTTAGTGAGAGTGACTCGTGTCTTCAATAGATGGAAAGAAACTAGCAAGAGATTGGAGAAGCTGTATAAGACACTTAGCATTTCTTTATTGCAAAGAGAATTGACCGAGACAGTTGTTCTGGCGAAATTTGCTAATGAAGTGAGAGAAAATATGTTCTTTTCAGGTTACTCCGAACCATTGTATTTACACCACCATGATAGATTGGCCTGTTTTCTGTTCTTCTGTTTAGTTTTAAGAACCAGAACAAATCTATCAGTTGGTGTTTTTCCAAAGACAGTTACAGCAAATAGAATGCGAAATCATACCCTGTATTTTCACCGCATTTGAACCAGAGTTCTGCTTTTGAACAGCACTATTTGAAACGTATTATCTCAGTATAATTTTGTGATTTTTCCTCAAGAGAAAAAAAAGGGGGGGGCAGAGAAATGTGAAAGAAATGTTTGAAGATAAGCCTACCTAAAACTTGAATTGGAGTTTGACGTTACGTAATTGGTTTTCAAAGATTAAAATAAATCTTAGTAGTTATCTTGGCCTTTATTTTGCGTTCTTCGACCATACAAACTTGTTAGCATTTGCGACTAAAGATTTGAAGTATATACTTGAAAGAGACGATTAGATGGAGGCCTAAGTAATGTCTTTTCTGTGGAAGAGGAGAAAACAGAAACCCATTTATATAATATAGGCCTCTAAGTTTAAAAGTATGATGAATTACTTACTTTTTGACCATGCAATTTCAACGTGGAAGCAAAAAAGCCGTTGCTTCTGATCAATCGAGCCTGCTCTTACAAGTTATTTGGTTATTTGATTTACTTTTCTTCTCCTTCAAGTCCCGCTTTCAAAACTCCTGCTTTTCTCGTAGAGGTAATACCCTTTTTTAATGGGGTATAGTGGTTAATTACAACCATGTTTAGATTAGCTTAAGCGAGTTACATCAGACTTTAACCTATGACAAGTGGAGATTGACGCCCTCTTTCTCACCATAAGATATTTTTTGGGATAATTTTCTTTTTCCCTTCCCAACTTCTAAGTCCTTGACAAGAGCAAATATTGCTACTCAGTCCCTTATTCTTACATTGTAAGGTGTAGATGGTTATTCAATATAATTCTTGTCCTTTCAATTCTTTCTAAAGCAAAAAAAGAAAATCCGCCTTCCCCTTATTTTGTTTTCGCTGCATTCAATAAAAACCCGCCTACTGTACTTTAAAAAAAAGCTCTTTCTCAAATAAAAATAAATGCATATGATTCACAGACTCCCTGTGTGCCCTCATTTTTTTTCCCTCATGTTATTTAAGATCAAAATTCTAAATCTCTATTTTTTTTTTTTTGAAAGGATAAGAATTTTATTGAATAGCTATTTACAAAATATTGAAAATTTTTTTTTTTTTTTTTTTT